>OX375868.1:75604747-75782987 GCA_947359475.1 Heligmosomoides polygyrus bakeri
TAGATATCTAAAGTGAAAATAGTAGTGGCAGTGACTAGTGAAGTGACTAGTGTCTATGAAGAGCAAGTTTGTTAAACTGTGCAATAGCAATACAGCTTCACTTCTTGACGAGCAATAGTGCCCGGTGGTAGAAGCTGCTCAATTTTTTTTTAACTTTAAGGCTTTGAATAAAAAATTTCGACATTCAAAATATTGAGGAAACGACGTCAGCACATCTGTTCGCTTCAACTCTTGGAGCAACTTACCCGACGATGTTCTCACAAGGGTTGAATGCGTCCGGTTGTGGTGTGCATGTGATGTTTTGGTAGAATCCCTGGACGTTCGCCACCTCTTCCACGTCTAGGCATCGTGTGGCCCCAATCTCCGAAGGATCAAAGGCTGAAAAGGCAGCAGCAGAAATCCAAGGGTGTTTCGTTTTAAATAAGACAGTGATAAAACGCGTCACCCTCACTTGTATAAAAATTGGCTGATTCAAAAATTCAACATCTAGTCTAATCTACCGCAGCTTCCTATTCATCTGTCACTAATATATGCATGGAAAATTTCTCATAAACCTTGTTCCTATCAATACGGTTTGGCATTGATTTATTTACATAGCAAGGGCTGATGTTAGTTCAAATAAGAATGTTGGGATTTGCAACTACATGGCGGTCGCATATTTCACGTACGCGTATGATTATGGGTCTATCTTCTCGCATGAGCGCTGCTTTTGAAAAAGTGCTGTTCCCCATAAAGCCATAAAATTATGAAAAAATTAAAAAAAAAACAAAACCTAATAACGTAGAGATAGATTTCTTAAAAGTAATAAGTCAATAAAAGTAGTGCTTAGAAGCAGTGCTTTACTAGGGATAGATTCATGCACCGTGTTTTAGGAGCATGGGCTTTTTTCATCAATGTGGTCCTATAGAATCTTTTGAACATTTTATTCCCATTTTCATGGCAGTCGCTCACTTCACTTCAGCTGGCTTCCCAGTGATGAGCAAACGAATACTTGCATACCAGACTCTCTTTACTTACCGGGGAGGTCGTCATCATCGTTGTCGACCAGGTGTTCGTCAGCATCGCGAAACCACTGCTCGAAAAGGTTTGACCACAGGTCACTAGTCGACGGAGGGTTAGATGCCTTCAAATTAACACAATCTCAAACATCGTTCCATCTAAGGAATTCAGGGAATGAAGACGACAAAAAACTCTCCAGTGATAAGGAATGGTTATAGTCTTCAGGCAGACAGTTATGCCGGCACCTAATCGGTTCTGCTCAAGCGACAAAAAGTGTGCATATCGGAGTGCCGTTAGCCATATCTAAGCCTGTTTGCCGAATAGGTCACAGTGACTTACTTATGTACCACAGTTTGTGAGCAGATCAAAAATTACTGCCAAAGCACTACTTCAGTGGTAATATCCCTCCTTCTTTATTTTTGCAACTGTTCGAAATGAGAAGAAGAAAAGTTGACGTTAATTAGCTTCTTTTAGGGTACTTTTGAGCGAAATATCGAAGTGAGCACATAACGGAGTCGGAGGAGACTCCAAATGTTGCGTGCTCCTTCTCATGGTTGCTCCACCGCTCGTGCCTAGCAATACTTTCATTCTTCCAATGTCCAACACTTAATGCCAGGTGTGTTTTTGAAGGACAGTCATGTGCCCAGAGGAAGTCATTGTATGGAATAGATAGATATGGACTCATACCGTATCTCCGATGAAAGTAGAATGCATGGAGCATTCCGGTGACTACCACCAATCTTTATCCTTTGCGTCTCAAATTAAAAGTAGCCTAAATCGGTAACTCAGAGCCGCTAAACAGTAACACAATGCGAATGGGAAGCACGTCGTGGACTAGGCTTCATCTGGGATAGATACTAGAAAGTGAAGGATAAAGGTTGGCGTTAAGCCATTCCTTTACGGAATGCGCTACGCATTTTGGTTCTACGAGATATCGTGGAGGCGATTTAAATGCGTATTTGACCAGTGCAATGACTTGTGGTGATCAGCCGATGGACATGCCAGTGTCTTATTCCTCCCACACAAGTCTGATACCAAACCATCGACCGCGGAGGGGTAGAAGGCTTGGTTGGCCTAGGTGAGAAACCCGAACCAGGAGTGTGGAATTAGGAGCAGGCGACAACCGACAGCTCCTCTGACTACGCTACCGCGGGTCCGTGGTAAGTAATCACGAGAAGTGAGCGGTGCAGCAGACCCAAATGCAATGAACAATGTTGCAGGTGCCTTTGTTTTGTTTAACTGAAGAGTTTAAGGGCTTCTATGAAGGGGAGGGAGATGGAATGAGATTCTAGACGCAAAGGACAAGGGCATACACCGTAACACGTCCAACGGCTGTAACTCTCTAACAAGGAAGACCTTCAAACTGGCGGCGAGCTTTAGCGATGCAATTGTTACAGGATGTAGCGTCCCGCGTGTCCAAAACCGTAGTTATTTTTTTTTCAGAATTCTTTCCTGTAGTTGAAATGGAAGCGTGAGAGCGAAGTTCATCAAGCCCTGCTGCTAACTAAGCGAATGTTGTCGGCTGGCGCAGTGGATAGCGATGTCCCCTCTTGGCCACAATGAGTGGGTTTTACGGTTTGACCCCCGATGTTGCCATAGATTTTGTACACATCGGCTCGTTATTATTATTTGCTTGCGTGAACACAGGAGTCAATTTGTACACGATTAATACTATAGTAAGTAAATGTAGCCTGTTTTCTGCTGTCATTTGAGTTACTTCTCAATGAATCGTATTTGTGTTGTTTCACACTATCAACGACACCGTAAATGCACACAAACACCTACACTTCACGGGATAGATCATGAATTTGGTTTGATACCGGTAAATACTTAACACTTCCTAAAAGCAATAATCGCGTACAAATTGACTCCTGTGAGTCGAGTTAGCCTAGTGGTTAGTAGTGTAGTTTATGCACAAACGGTCACAGGTTCGACTCCCGGCTCCGGCACGCCATGCCCTGCAAAAATTGCAAAAATGGCAACGGTTCCAGCGTCAGGCCCAGGTTGACAGGCCGGCTGATGGAGAAACCTCGTCACAAAACCATGATCACAAGTCGCAATAGAAACAGTGTAAAGGCTAGGACGTCACCCGAAGTGGCGCACAGAACCCCCGCCCGAGTTCTGTGGTCAGTATGTGAGGGCTACCGAGGGCCGAACGACCTCGGCTAAAGAAGCTAGTTCGACTGGGGACTCTGAATGTGGGAACGCTGACCGGAAGATCTAGGGAAGTGGCTGACCTGATGAAGCGCAGAAGGATAGAAGTCCTGTGTCTTCAGGAAACGCGATGGAAAGGGGCGAAAGCCAGAGAGATCGGAGAAGGGGTCAAGCTGTACTACAACAGAGAGGACACCAAGAGGAACGGGGTAGGGATAGCTGTCGCGGAGTCCCTCAAGGATTCAGTAGCGGCTGTCCAAAGAATAAACGACCGCATCATGTCACTGGACACTGGACACGAAGAAGGGTTACTGAACCATCATGTCTGTCTTCGCTCCGCAGACCGGATCCTTCGAGCACGACAAGGATGACTTCTACCTCTCGCTCGAGGAAGCCATAAGGTGTGTACCAGAAGGCGACTACCTCTCCATAGCAGGGGACATGAACGGGCATGTGGGGAGTGGTAGAAGAGGAGTGGAAAGGGTTCATGGAGGTAAAGGGATCGACCTGATAAACCCGGATGGAGAACGAATTCTGGATCTGGTTATCGCCCACAACCTGGCTGTCTGTAGCACCTTCTTCGCGAAGAGGGAGAGCCAGAAGGTGACCTATGCTAGCGGAGGAAGAAGGACGGAAGTCGACCACATCCTGGTTCGAAGGGCTGCCCTGAAAACAGTCAGGGATGTGAAGGTCACTCCGGGAGAAGACGTGGCATCACAGCATAGACCCTTGGTAGCCGACCTTAGCATACCTCTACCCACCAGGCCCAAAGTGAGGACGGAACCAAGGATCCGATGGTGGAGACGGCGGGGTTCAGAGCGGAACGAGCTACGAAGGGCAGTGATCGAAGCAGTCCTTCCAGATCCAGCTGGTCCCGTGAATGAGACCTGGAAGAGGGTAGCCCAAACAATCCTGAGATGTGCCAAGGAAACCCTGGGAGAAACAAAGTTAGGAACCAGAGGGGATAAATCGGCATGGTTCTGGAATGAAGAGGTGCAGGCTGCGGTGAAGAGGAAGAAGGAGGCCTACAAGCTGTGGCAGAAGACGAGGGCACCCGAACATCTCACAGCCTACAGGAAGCTGAAGAGGCTGGCAAAAACAGCTGTAGCGAAGGCAAAGAACGCGGAAATGGATGCCCTGTACGAGAAACTAGACGGGCCAGAGGGAGAGAAGTTCGCCATCCGCCTGGCCAAGGCGTGTCATAGAGTTAGCCTCGACATTCGAGTAGTGAAGACTGTGAAGAGTGCTGACGGTAGGGTGTTACGGAAGCCGGTCGAGGTCAGAGAGAGATGGGAGGAGTACTTCAAGGAACTCCTGAACGAGGAGTTCCCTCTTCGGGAGGCCGAGGAAGAACAACCAGCGGAAGGACCCATCCCACCCTGGACGCAAGAAGAGGTTCGCAAGACCATAGGGAAGATGAAACTCGGAAAGGCAACAGGGCCTGACGTTGTGCCAGTAGAGGCTTGGAAGGTGCTCGTGGACCTCGGAATCAACTGGCTGACGCAGTTCCTCAACAGAATCACGAAAGAAGGTAAGATGCCGGATGACTGGAGGAACAGCACCATGGTCCCCATCTTCAAGCAGAAAGGAGACGCTTCCGAATGCTCCAACTACCGAGGGATCAAACTGATCTCACACACGATGAAGATCTACGAACCAGACCGACCGACCGACCACAGACGCCATCTTCATCGCTCGTCAGGTGATGGAGAAATACCGGGAGAAACGAAAACCCTGCTACCTGGCATTCCTGGACCTGGAGAAGGCCTACGGCAGGCTAGCTCGGGCCGTAATCTGGAATGCCCTTCGAGGGAGGGGTGTCCCCGAACGTCTGATCACGGTTATAAGGGACATGTACGAGGGCTCGAAAGCGGCGATACGAACTCCACACGGGGTGACAAGGAAAGTGGACATCACAGTGGGGGTACACCAAGGGTCGGCTCTGAGCCCGTTCCTCTTCCTGATGACACTTGACTCTATAGTGAACCACCTTGAGGAAGGCCCTCTCAGAACGATCCTCTACGCGGACGACATCGCCCTAGTAGCCGACAACCAGGAGGAGCTGGAGGAGAAGGTGCAGCTGTGGCAGAGAGCCCTCGCAGACAACGGCCTACGGCTGAACGTGAAGAAGACGAAGTTCATCAGCTCTGAGCAGTGCGCTGGATCGATCCTAGACTGCCAAGGGGAAACGATCGAGAAGGTGGAAGAATTCCGCTACCTCGGAAGTGACCTATCCGAGGAAGGAAGTGTGGACCAGGCAGTCAGGGGGCGGATAAACGCAGCCTGGCTCAAGTGGAGGGAGTACACAGGGATCCTCTGCGACCGTAGATGCTCCAGGACGCTCAAGGGCAAGCTCTATAGAACAGTTGTGAGACCTGCCTTCCTCTACGGCAGTGAGTGCTGGGCTCTGGGTTAGGCGCAGGAGCGGCAACTGCACGCGGCGGAGATGAGGATGCTGAGGCGGGCATGTGGATGGACCCGTCGGGACAGGGTGCGAAACGAAGATGTTAGGGCAGTGATGGAGACAGCCCCGATCCAGCTGAAGATGAGAGACCAGCGCCTGAGGTGGTATGGACACGTCCTCAGAAGACCAGAGGATCACTCCACAAGGTTGGCCCTAGATTTCGAGGCACCCGGAAAGCGTCCGAGAGGAGCCCCAAGGAAAAGATGGAAGGACATCATCAAGAGAGATCTCGCCGAAGTCGGCGCCACGGCAGATGACGCCCTTGATAGGATGAGGTGGCGACAGATCACAAGAACAGCGGACCCTGCGACTGCGCGGCACTAAACGCTCAGGAGAAGGAGGAGAAGAAGAAGAAATTGACTCCTGTGATCACGCAAGCACATAATAATAGCGACCCGATGTGTGCAAAAACTGTGGCAAACCGGGGGTCGAACCGTAAAATCGACTCGCTGCGGTCGAGAGGCGGCATATCACTACCCACTGCGCCAACACCACATTGTGTTGGGTGGTAGAAGTGCTTGATGAACTTCGCAGTCACGCTTCCACCGCCTTTTTTTCGACCACGAAAGAGCATTCCGGAAAAAATTAACTAACTAACTTTTTGTCCTCACACACGGGTTTCTTCATTCTGTAAAAATTGCATCACAAGAGCTCACCACCACTTTGGGGGCTCTCCTTGTAAGGTCAGCACTCAAACACGGTCTACTCACATACTGATGCCGCACTTCTCTTCGTTTTCGGCTTGTCGCCCGCTGTTTGCAGATGCGATGATGAATCTCCTTGGCGTTGTTTTTGTAGAGGCCATTCTCGCCTTCAACTACGTCATCAACATACTGAAGCAGAAGTATCGACTGACAAAGAGGACATATTGGATGACTCGATGGTACCTTGAACAGACAGCAATGATGCGCGTAGGTGAAGTGCGCCGTTTCGAGGTGGGTGAAGCTCAACACCGGCGGTAACCTCTTCAATGTCGGCACGTTCTTCAGCGTCAGCGTCTTTAGGTTCTTCAGACCGATGATAGGAAGCGAACTGATCGAGGTATCAGACAAATCTCTGAATTTACACTTTGAAACAATCATCTTGTCATGGATCTCCAAACACTTATGATTTCTCCCTGAAAGATGTCCAACCACTCAAGCAATCATAACCTAGGCGGCGTGACTTAGCCCAATACCAGAAAATGGCTCAGGAAATTGGCTCCAAAAATGAATACGCTATTGCTGTAGGAAACTCTGTCTTATAGATTTAGAGGGAATGCTCACTTACAAATGATGAAGTTCTGTGATCCCTTTGAATGCGTCTGTGGAGAGATCTGTCAGCTCTTCATTGCCATTGATAGATCTGAGAAAAAAGATCACTTTACTGAGGTGTTCAAGGTTGAAAGCACGATTTAAAGAAGACGTTGTCGTGCTCTGCTTCTGTTGCTCACAGCTTAAGAAAAGTGCTTCCTGTGAAGGCATATCCAGCGATCTCTTTGATTCTGTTGTTGCTTAGCCGAAGACTTCTGGCCCGGACCGAACGTACTCGGCCATCCCCGATGTACTGAATCTGAAAAGTTGGAAGCTTTTGTTTATCAAAGCTGCTTGCTGTTCCGTAGGTGTAAAGTCGAAGTGCCACTATGACGTCTCTTACTATTAGAAGCGCTAAGAATATCATGTTCAGTATAGGCAGCAGTGTAGCAAAAACGGATAATAAAAACGGAACTGGTTACTCAATAAGTACATGCCTTTGAGGCTGCATAGTCAACGCCTCCGTTTTTAGCAGCTCACACAGAGCGTTGCTAAGACTGTAAATATAATGCTATTCAAGACCCTAGGTATTCCGTGTTTGCGTTAGAAATTATGATGACACAAATTCATCCACTCCTGCTGCTTCTGCGGACTGCGCGAATTTGGGTAACTTTTATGTGAATTTTCAAAAATATATTTCAATATAGAGCAGATTTTTGCAACTTTAGGTTAAACAAACCCTTTCTTCCATCACGCGTGTTGGAGAGCTCCCGTTTCGAAATGAAGCAATAGGCGAAACAAATAGTTAGAATAGTAGCGAAGAAACGGGCATGATTAAAGAATGGGTGCTTATATAATAGTTGAGCTCTGCAATTGCAAACCGTTTGCACAGTAGTCTGCATTGTGATATAAAACCAGTGCAGAACCTAATAAAACAAATCGGCTGCAAAACAATACACTTCCCTAAAGTTAAACTCAGTTAGTAGCCTAAACGAGAACATATTTCACTTAAATCTACGTGTCAAGGGGGAAACGTCGGGGCAATATCCGCTCTGTTCCATACTCTCCTTGGGGATGCGGCACGTGTCGCTAAACTCGTTGAAGTTATCCCAACCCTGGGGTACTTTTCCTAGCCCCGTTATGTGGCACGGAGCCAAAGCGGATTTGATCGCGATATTTCTGCCTGTAGCACCTTCGATCTGTTCAAAAGTTGCGCATAACATCTTAAGCGATCAGAAAAGGTTTAGTGCAAACAAGCGTATTAGCAGAGCTAAGCAGATGACTGACATGAAAGGGTTACCTGGTTCCCCGACAAGTCGATCTCGACATCCATTTTGTGCTCATCTGTCATTTCTAGGCTCGGCATGCGTTTCAATCCATTATCGCGAAGAATTCTAAAATGGAAATGAACGGTATTATTTCACCGTAAAATAACCGTATTATTTTTGAGCCAGCTCAAGAAAAAGAAGCTGGACCTGTCCTACTAAGTGTGGGTGTCCGTTCGGTAACGGCGACATATTTAGTGAAAATTCATGCTAGAGTGAGCGAAAAGTTTCAATAAAAGTTTCTCCATTTCCTGTTAAGCAAACCAGGGAACAGCGGACCTAGGAAAATATCGACAAAAAATCGCCGCCACAGCTTCCAGTAGACAGCAACCTGTAAGCTCCTTCTCAAGCAGCGACGAATACACTGCGAGAATAAGCCACGTTAATCCTTCTTTTATGAAGATGACTAGCAAAACTAAGGGTCCAACATTTGCCTATAAGGTGGCACGTTGACAGAGACGAGGGATGCCGTTCGAAATCATTCGTGCATTGTTCCATGAAAATTCATATTCTTCAGAGGCTATGCTGGATCCCCTCGCTGGAAACATGATAGGAGCTGAAGTATCTGACAGGACTTCCTCCGCAGCTGTTCCTGCCATGTTTCAGCCCAGGCGAACAGCAAATGTTCAGGAGTTCCAGCATTTCTGCCTTGCAAAGGCTTCAATGAGCTTAACGAACCCATCTGTGCAGTGTGTGAGTGGAGTGCATCACTTTTCTCTTTTTCAGAAGACGGATGCCCACCTTACCTTCAAGTGGGGGTGGGGAGGATGTGTATGCAGATGGCTAACGCTAAATAGAAACTCTCCTTTTTAATTGTATTTAATGTTATTTATCGAACAGGAACAGCGATTTGACAAAATTTTCACGCGCAACCTGTTACTAAGACAGCAAACTACGATAGCCCGAGGTAGAATACGTTCTGCTGTTTTCTGTTTGGAGGACCCCACGTTGTATAATATAATGGGGGGATGTTCGGTTAACTTTTTTTCAACAACGCGCCACTCCAACAACGACTACCACCAGGACAAATCCGAGGGGTTCATTACATAACACCTTGATTCGATCAATCGTCACTTTACAGTCGATCAGCAGAGCACTTTTCTTGCATCATAATCCCTTGATTAGCTCAATAGTCACCCTACAACCGCTTCTCCACTTTCAGAAAAAAATAAGTTTTTCAGCTTCCCGCTATGCAGAGCTCGCTGGACAAAGGAAGATGCTAACTTTCTTTGTCGTTTTTAACGCAGTTTTTAATTTAACCTCACCACCTAAAATGGTGGAAATGTTATGGTGGAAAAGCTTTCTTATTAGTATAATTCCGAAATGATTCCCTTCTTACTTCTAGAGCTAGAACTTGACACGTGATAGGAGATAGCTTTCAAATATTCAAAAATGTTAATTTTTGATTTTTATTTTTTAAAGAAATTAAAAAATCCTAATTTCTATAAGTGCTCTAAAACAGAGTTTAGTATGATAAAGACAGTTCCATTGAATTGATTACTTGACTACTGAAATACTCAAACTGCTTCAGCTATAACTATGAAGAGAATCGGTCAGTTGGTCTTTCAAACACGCGTTTTACTAACTGACAGCGACTGAATCTTCAGATTTCCCTCGAGCAGCACTTCGGAGATCTCTTCGAGCCTTCGACACCACGTAATCGAGCTGAAACACGAAGACGTTCTGTGGTGTGACGTTCACTTGTTTGGCGCCATAGCGTGGATCTTATCAGTTGTTTGAGCAGCGACGGCACGCTGCATTCTTTTTTGGATGCTGTGCTAAAAATAGCCGCATTTTAGAGCGCTCGTAAATTTTGAGCGTCCTGGATGTGTGAGTGTGTGCCTTGAATGACATTATGTATGAAGCATTTGCCCTGTTCTGTGATGGTGACGATTCCACCTCTGTAGAAGCAGAGTGCCTGACGGAGTGAACTACGGTATATGAGGAGTTGGAACCGATTTTGCTTCTTTTTGAAAAGGGAACTGCTAACCGTTTTCGAAACACACGGAGTTAATGGTTAAAGTATAAAGGGCAAATATCGGCGTTAAACAGGTCATTCGCGAGTTGCGTTGCATAACCTGTTTCTACATAAATACGGGACATTGGGGAGGCAATTTGCACGCATATTGGCCTTCTAGAACAAGTTACGAGGATCTTTTCGGAAGTCACCCTTTTCCATAAAAGTCTGGAACCAGTTCCACCCCAGAGAGAAGGAAGGCTTTGTTGGCCTGGACGGGACACGAGCCATGGATCGATGCAGGATGCACACGTTAGCCGCGCTCCCTCCTACTCTTCTACCGAGCCTATTCCTGCATTCAACTTGCTCGAACTATACTCGGCCTTACACCGCTATCGAGGGCCCAAGGCGCAGAGCATTGAAATTTCGAGCTATTTTCAGCTGAAGATAAATCTTCAGACAGCCGAATTAGGAGCAAAAGTTTGCCCGTTTTCATACCGCCTTTGTCTAGAACGGATAGTTGTTAAATAAGCAGTGAAGGCGTTGTTTCTGCCCAGCTGGAGCATTTATGTCACTGTTTAGGAAGACTGATCACGCGCTTCAGTATACTTTAGGCTACCGTAGCTCCTGCGGATGTAAGCACTCACAATTTGCGTAGATGCGTCAGGTTCCTCAAAGAGTTCCCATCAAACTCTCTCAAATGCGGCGATTCGTAGATTTCTCTGAAACACATCTGAGAAGGTGACCATCAAACGAATCGTAGTATTTCTACTTATTTTTCTTTTACTTAACATCTACCACATTTTAAAGGATTTAATGATAAGAAGAACTTGGATGACAAATTGGAAAACGTGAAGCGGTCTGTTGGCAGTCGATGAGTGCAGACGTGTTGCATAGACCACGGATGACTTACATCTCCTCGAGGTTCGGGTAGTGTCGAAAGAAGGCCGATCCTATTGTCTCAATGCTGACATTGAACATTACGCTAAAAGAAATTTTTCCTCTTTGTCTCGTTTTTGGCCTTCTGTTCAAGCCTTGCTCAACTCACAGGACTCTGATGGTGGTCGTGAGGTTCGCCATCAAAGCTGCGACCTCGTGCCCTTTACAGCAACATTCGCCACGTAGTCGAACGATGCAGTGACAACCTCCGCCAGTAAAACGACATGACTTCTGAAACACTGTCCTGATGCGGTACACTTTTCAGTGGCATACTGTTTCCTATTTTTATCATTTTAGTCACTTCAATAGCGCAAAGAGCACATAGGTGATGAAGTCGGCTCCTCATCAAATTGGTCACTGGTATATAAATTAAGCTGCTCCCGTATTCAACGTCGCAAGGACCATCCACCGAGCTATTCCGGCACGAACCAAAGATGAATGAAGACATTGCTGGCGCTCTAGCAATTTAACGACTAACGACAACCGTTGACGATGCCGTTGATGTAGATTTAGAACAAAACAATATGGTTTCTATAGATTATATACTTCGTCGTTTGTGCAACCAATCTTCTTAATATTTCGGGGTGACACAAATATCACTGACACTCCGTTGAAGCTTGAAGAGCAAGAACAGCCGCTGGATGATCTAAAGAAGTAAATTCCTCATCTCATGACCCGAAAAATGCTTTGGTAAGGAGTAATTATTTTCTCCGCCCTGTGAGCATATTGGTTAGACGTCAAATTGGTAAGATCCACGATGTTCCTGAAAGTCTCGAGAGGGGTGGTCTTTGGAATGCTGCAGGTATTTTTAATTATTACCCTCACCCCGGTTTCATTCATTTCCAGATGGGAAAACTGTTTCACAGATATCAGCGTTGAGATTCATGTTCGAGAATCAAACGGATATGGTCATACTGTGGCGTCGTTTTGAGGGCGTTTTAGCTTTCAGGGGTGTCCCACATCCCATTTCTAATAAGTTGCTCTTTGCAGTGGCAACTCTGACAATAAGGAGAGGACGAACGCGCAGCATTGGTTGCTGAAGGAAACATACTGAATATAATATTGAAGCTCATAAGGTTTTGAATTGTTATGAATGTTAACATAGAGATTTTTCGAGAACAATCTCTCAGTCAATCAAGATGGGCTCATATTTTCGCCATTTTCAGCAGAACGCTACATTTCTTCTACATGAATGAAATAAAATCTGGATCTGAAGTTGTTCTTTATAAAATTTCGAGCTCTAAATGCTAACGGTAATTTATGTGGTTGCCCTACATCGATTTTCTGAAGTAGTTTTCGAATGGAGTTATACCCGGCTGGGTTACTTTCACGGAAATGAATGTTTTCACTTGAAGGAGACAGTTTTAAAAGGTTGTATGCACGTATACTGTCATAAATATAGACTCTAACTACATATTATTGAACAAAATGCAATCTTTCTGCAGCGAGCTTCAATCTGTTTAGAGGAAGGCCGCGTTTATATCGTTGTTTTAATGAAAATTTTTCTATCTGATGGAGTCGAGCACAAGCTTTGTCGACTTACACCTTTGCGACTTATAGAAGTAAAGTTTTCCTACATAAAATTTTAATCTTCAAATTTAAGTAATGAATGTTTACCGAAATGATCATCTATACGATCACGGAGCTCCGTTTTATATTGTTTGCTTTAAAACCATGCACAAATCGATCCCCTTAATCTTATTGAAGATCGCTCTAGAAAAATGTGTTTTTTATTGTATGAAAAAGGCTCAAAATTTTATAAAGATACAATATCATTTTATATTTAGGGTGGCTAGAATTTATTTTCGTTTCAACGTAACCTTCATGTGCAACCAACGAGAAAACGAAAATTGTCCGCAATTATATGAACATAGCTGTTAGAGAGTTTTTGTAGAATCAGTAGCGCGTTAAAAATAGAACAAAATAATTCCTTTCTGCAAAAATCGACTCTAAGAGTAGCAGCTTCTTTGTGGGTGAAGAGCTCAAATTCTGCGCAATCTTTGCTGAAAACAAATGAAAGCTCTGGCCCATTCCGATTAATTCGAAGACCGCGAAACAAGTTGAGGTCCTTGGTTCAGGTTCTGCTCAATACCCAAGTCTTCTTTTCCTCCAGGGTCGGCAAACTGTTAGAACATATTCTGTTAAAAACAAAGCATTAACTTTTCTATTTATTGGCTGCTACAATACCGCTCGCGCCGCACGGTCAAAAGTGGGCGAAAAAACGCCAACATAGCGTCGCAAAGCGTCGCACGCTCATAACTCCTTCAGTTTTAGGTTTCTTGAATAAATGTTGGTACCATTCGATTCGCCTCTTCGAGATCTACACAAACATGTGTAAAACTTTACCGGAACATCCATATTTTCGCAGTGGGTGGTCCAAAATTGGCTGGACGGGCGACTAGAGCAGCTTATTTCCCAGGATATGCATGCTTTCGGAGTATCTCAAAGATGGCGTACGTCGCCAGTGCTCTGTCATGCCAGGAATGCCCCGAGGGTGCGCCGTGCACAATGCACACAGAACCTAACCTATCAATCGAGTGGGCGAGCGCATGTCCCCTGCGCTTCTATCTTCTCTCACTGGGAACTGCGACGTTTTCAAGACTATTTCGAGCCGTTTGGAGAATGTTATCAGAAATTCCCCGCAACCCCACTCAAGACTAGCTCCAATCTTTCCCAGCGAAACTTTGGTGTGCGCCGTGAACAATGCATACAGAATCGTACCTTTCAATCGAGGGGGGGGGGGGACAGCTTGTAGACTGAGCGTTTGGAGAATGTTATCAGAAATTCCCCGCAACCCCACTCAAGACTAGCTCCAATCTTTCCCAGCGAAACTTTGGTGTGCGCCGTGAACAATGCATACAGAATCGTACCTTTCAATCGAGGGGGGGGGGACAGCTTGTAGACTGAGCGTTTGGGGAGTTTTATCAGAAATTTGCAACCGCCCTAGTCAGGAGTTGCTCTAAGGCTGTCCAGCTAGCGTTGGGAGTGCGCCGTGAACAATGCATACAGAATCGAACCTTTCAATCGAGGGGGACGACCGATCGCAAATTGCACGCATGGGCGTGTTCGGAGCGCAATAGCTCTGTCAAGTTGTAACCTTTCATGCTGCAGCATGTAGGTTTTGTAGGCAGTCGAACGTTCTGTTCGTACGCCAAAGTAGGATGGTTTAGCTTAGGAGGGGGCAATGTTATAGGGGTGCGAAAATGCAGGTGAGGCTTGCGTGATGCATTTTTTTTTTCCGAATTCGGTGAACCACTGCGAGAAGACGCGACGAGCTGACGGCTTTAAAATACGTATGTGAACAGAGCGCCTAAGGCACTTTACGACGATATGCTCATAGCTCCTCATTTGCCTAAACTGCCTTAGCCTCGGCTGGCGTTTTAGGGCGGCGGACTTAGCGGTTGAAGTTTCCTGCACTCTTACTTGTCCATATTTGGGTTTCCGACACTCCCAGTAACACCGTTCTGTTCTGCTTGAAGAGCGCTATCGAATTGTATCAATTTCGACCGATTTTGGAAACATCGATTTTTCGGCAATAACCCATCGAGGACGTGGCGCCCTAGGCCAAACTGCGCGGATGATGACGTCATAGAAAACCGATATTTTTGAAGTTGGCCACATTTCCTCGTGCAAACTTCGCCCAAAATCATCTAGGGGTTATTTGGGGCGCTGATTACGAATCTGACGTTCGTTTTTGAAAATTCCGTCGACTTCGGTAGGTTTTGGATTTTTTTCTGGATAACTGATGGTGGTCGGGTCAGGATCATCGATTTTGCTCAAAATTCGAATAGGGTCGGGGACTTATTCGGGGTGCCGAACACGATGCAGAAGTAATTTGGACGATTACGGGAGGGGACCGCTCATACCGATAACTGAGGGTGATCGATGATCCTGACCCGATCACCCTCAAACGGGAAGTAACCTGCTCAAGTTCGCGGAATTTTCAAAAACTGACGTCGGATTTGTAATCAGCGCCCCAAATAAACCCTAGACGATTTTGGACGAAGGTTGCACGAGGAGATTTGGCCAATTTCGAAAATGCCGGTTTTCGATGACGTCATCGTCCGCGCAGCTTGGTCTAGGGCGCCCACGTCCTCGATATTGTCGAAAAATCGGTCGAAATTGATATCATTCGATAGCGCTTTTCAAGCAGAACAGAACGCGTTATTGGAGGTGTCGAAAACCCGAATATGGGCGAGCAAGAGGGCAGGAAACTTCAACCGCTAAGTCCGCCGCCCTAAAACGGTAGATGGGGCTAAGGCAGTTTAGGCAGCTAAGAAATTCTTAGCCCATCACCGTAAAGCACCTTGAGTGCTCTGCTCGTCACGGCGCACTCCAAACGCTAGCTGGACAGCCTTAGATCAACTCCTGACTAGGGCTGCTGCAAATTCCTGATAAAACTCCCCAAACGCTCAGTCTACAAGCTGTCCCCCCTCCTCGATTCAAAGGCTCGATTCTCTATGCATTGTTCACGGCGCACTCCAAAGGCTCGCTGGACAGCCTTGGAGCAATTCCTGAGTAGGGCGGCAAGAAATTTCTGATAAAACTGCCCAAACGATCAGTCTACAAGCTGTCCCCCCCCCCTCGATTGAAAGGTTCGATTCTGTATGCATTGTTCACGGCGCACACCAAAGTTTCGCTGGGACAGATTGGAGCTAGTCTTGAGTGGGGTTGCGGGGAATTTCTGATAACATTCTCCAAACGGCTCGAAATAGTCTTGAAAACGTCGCAGTTCCCAGTGAGAGAAGATAGAAGCGCAGGGGACATGCGCTCGCCCACTCGATTGATAGGTTAGGTTCTGTGTGCATTGTGCACGGCGCACCCTCGGGGCATTCCTGGCATGACAGAGCACTGGCGACGTACGCCATCTTTGAGATACTCCGAAAGCATGCATATCCTGGGAAATAAGCTGCTCTAGTCGCCCGTCCAGCCAATTTTGGACCACCCACTGCGAAAATATGGATGTTCCGGTAAACCTGTATACACGTTTGTGTAGATCTCGAAGAGGCGAATCGAATGGTACCAACCTTTATTCAAGAAACCTAAAACTGAAGGAGTTATGAGCGTGCGACGCTTTGCGACGCTATGTTGGCGTTTTTTCGCCCACTTTTGACCGTGCGGCGCGAGCGGTATTGTATATGCATAATGTTGATGTTTGCTATAAGCTTTAGAGGAGAAACATCTGATCGAACTGCTTCCTCAGTTTTTTAGAAACAGATTGCGAGGCTCGTCCCAAACACGAAAGATTAATTCCGCAATTTATAGTATAATATATCTTTATTTGGCAATTTTAATATATTTTTGCTATTTGAAAAAAGGATCGCGTTCGTCCACCGCTCGTTCATTTTATCAAAGCCTGGGTGTGGTGGTGTCCGAGATGAACGATACGCTATTCCTATGCGAGGTTGATTCGAGGAAATGCATGTGACCGTGGAAACTCGTGACAATTCGTGAATTGGGCCTTATTCTGTCACCCGCTTCGGCAAATAGATTGTGTTCTGGCCACGGTGGTCGAAGAGCGTCGAGAAAGTCGTTGAACGTCGATAAGCGGCACTAAAACAGGGCGCGGAACGGTGCCAGGGACATAAATACACTGACGGCGAGCAATGGTGTCAGCTTCTTCTGACAATAAGCACAGCGTTGGAGTTTGTGATTTCGGTCAGCCACAGCCCATCATGTAACACGTTTGATAAATTTCCATCGATCAAATTAGTAAGGGAAGCAATAAAGATGAGCAAACCTCTGAGACGCTGAAAACATTGCAACCTCTATTATTGCGCCCATAGCGCAGTAAAGAGAGGCATCGGCCCTCGCGTCAGCTCGTATTCGACTCAAGGTCCAGTTTTGCTCCCGCCGACTAACCTTTACTCTCTCCAAAGTTCGTAAAATCGTGCTAGATTTATCGTAAAGGATCGAACACTGATATCGCCAGTCACCGTAACTTATTATAGGTCAACTTCCTGTTCCTCCCACAAAATATCACCGATTTAAAGAGCGTGGCGCATCGAACAAACAAAATGACTAACATCTTCCCTTAGCATTTATTCCTAGGAAGTCAAATATGCCAAAGCGCAGCAAGGTGGTTTGCTTGTTCTTAAGAAAACGCGCCCACATTTTCAGCCTTTGGCTTTTGAAGACTTTACAGAGTTGAGCGATTGAATGTTTACTAGTCTATAGCGCAATTTCTTCCGTATTTTTAAAAAGGTTACATTTTTGTCGGCCGTTTCTTACGGACTCGCCTGATCTTATCCTAGCGGAACTACGATTGCTTCATTTCTTCACGCTAGATATCGAAGAAAACCATAGCCATGTTCGACTCTCTTTGAACCTCGGCATGGTACAGTCTGTCTGTAGAGTTGCTGAGCTCTTCACGAGGTTGGTAAACGACTTTATTGGCGGCTAACGTTTCGGCTGGGTCGCCTTCTTCAGATCCGAACGGCAGCTAGTGTGTGTACAGGAGAAGGTGAGCGGAATGAATCCCTGGAGGTGGCTCGGGAGATATCCGTTCTCAACGGCTATTCTCTCCATAAACGCTCATTCAGACCCAGGGGAGGGCAGTTCAGGAAAACGGCACTACTCCAACTACGAAAATTCCATTTCTGGTGCCGTTCGTCTCCGATGAAGTGAGCACTTCTATACGGAAGTGTCTGAGGAGATCTGGGCTAGAAAATGTGGTTGAGGTCATTGATCTTCCACCTGACAACCTTAAGACCAGGTTGGTCCGCAATCGACTATATGACCGCACTTGTGGGACCCCTAATTGTGTGGTTTGCTCAGGGGAAAAGGAAGGTGACTGCACCGTATCGGGTGTAGTCTACCTGATTTCCTGTCGAGCTTGTGGCGAGGAGTACATCGGCGAAACTGGCCGTCCTCTGCACGTGAGGATAAAGGAGCATCTGGATGGCAAGGAGAAGCTTAGGGCATCCACTGCCCTAGGCTACCACAGGATCAATTCTCATGGAGGGGAGGATTTTGGAGTTGGAGTGAGGATTCTGGGACGCGAGGTTCAAACGTCGGCGCGCAAAGCCCTTGAGGCGTTCTGGATCTACTCCAGGGGTCCCAAGGTCAACCGGAAAGGGGAAAGCCTGTATATAACACGCGAACTCAAGCCCTACCTCAGTCTCGCATTCTAACCTGGGGTAGGTGCTGTCCCGTACCCCAGCTTACCTTGTGCGGCTTCCATTGGTCCTTCAGTGGACTGTGGTGAGATACGATACTCGGATTCTCTCCTTTGTTCAGGCTTCCAAAAAGTTGACATTAAATTTTGTAAGGTTGAAGAGATGTTTTGTGGGGTAACTCCTAACTGACTTGACCCTTTCAGGCTCTGAAGAAGGCGATCTAGCCGAAACGTTAGCCGCCAATTAAGTCGTTTACCAACCTCGTGAAAAGCTCAGCAACTCTACAGAAGAAAACAATCACTAACACACCCTAATTTTTTTTAAAGAAACTAAGTAATAAGTATCAAAGAATTAAGGATTTCAGATGGCTTGCCTTCACCAGAAGATGACGAGTAGCTGGCACTAGATCCAAGGAATGTTTTAAAATATAGGCCATGCAAGAAGAGGCAGTGCTATTAAAAAGCTGTGGGCAGGCTATATCCCAGCAGGCCACATTTTCAGAGATGTATGGTACATATTTTCTTGTCGCGGAGAAACAGAACGACTAACTGACCGCGCTGCAAGACGTAAAACGTTGCCAAGGAAAATCAGGCCACCTCCTGACTGAGTCATCTGTGCTCTGCTGAGAACATATCTCATCAAAACATCCCGAGGAGCCTTGTAAGTGGCTCTGTGGGTCACCATGTCAGTGGCACCAATAACGCATTGGTTGTTATAGAGCAGGCACATACAAAGAACTTCAGAATATCCATCTACAGCACCTGTGTCAAAATTGGCCACATCCCGTAGTTCCTTCGCTTGTTCAGTCTAAAGTCCTCTTTTATTGCGCACGGGCCCGCTTCCTAACAAGTACCTGCGAAAATCCTAGTTTACTTATCGCTGAGTCTCAGCGTACGAATAGTTAGACTCCCACTTCATAGGAACTTGACACGCAGTTGACTCCTGTGGGTTTCAGCATTGTCTTTACCAGCGATGTGTCCCATGGTCCTAAATGTGCGCTACATTTTATGTGAACGCGAGAAGCGGCATGTTGCAGAATAAAGGTGAGGGCAGTCCGTTTTAAGATTCCAGAATAAGCCACAGGTGGGCAGGAAAACTCAAAACGCCAAATGCGCATTCGCTGAGACAATCTTTAGGTGAGATGGTGACTTGTACTTGGGCGCAGGTCTACCGGCAGTAGGCTTCTGCAGGCTGATTTGTTGAATTCGAAAAATTGTACAGAATCCGGCCAACCTTGCTGAGAAAACGAGGTGGTTCGATGGACCGTAGCGTGGCCGCTGCGGAGAATACGGTAATCAGAGAGTGTAGAGCAACAGCTGCGATCAATAGCCGGCATCGCATCGACGAATCGGAAGCGCAGCGTCCGGAGCGAGTTGACGACGCCGATTCGGTGCGACCCGCTTCAGCACTGATAAGATCGTCGGCGCCATCGGCAGCGTGTCCATGTGATGCGATGGCCGGAGTGCCGGCCGCCGGCGGCGCGGTCCACGGATCTGGCGGTGCTGCTCAGTGCGGAGTTCGAGGTGGTGACCGGAGCTCGAGGTAGCGACACGGAGACGGCCAGCGACCCAGGACGACGGGAGCAACACGGAGGATGCGAGAATCAACCACCCGACAGGTCTAACTGCCGTCTCAATGGCCTCTTGAGGTCCGGTTAGTGACACGCTGCGGCGGTGCGATTTCCGAGAAGTGGGAGGCGAACACACTTCTTGCAACTCTTTCTGCCAAAGGTTTCCTGAATTACTGTTTCTGAGAGGAGTAAGGGGAGAAAATTCTGATTGGCTCGAGAACAACAGGCATCGCCAAGTAGGCGAAAACCTACCTGCACATCCTGCCTATGCGGCCCACTGGCCGATACAGTATTAGCTAATAGGCAGCAACCGGAGAGGTATCTATCGCTTGTTGCATATACACCATGTTCACGCCCAACTGGACACTCGTCTCAGAAAGCATGACAATTTTGAAATCAACTCTTAAAAGGTTAGAATAATTTTTAACAAAGAAAATTCAATACATTCACATCCTTTGAAATTTTTGTTTCACCTTTCCCAATAAACGAAAAACTGTGAAATTGCATGAAATTTTTATTTTATAGGAAAAATATGATATGATAAATATTCTAGAGTGCAGAAACGCTGCAGCTTTTTAGGACGTTAAGCGAGGAAATCGTGCCGTGCACTCGTCCGGCTCATTGCGATTTTATTCGATTGATAGTGTGAGTGGAGATCACTGTGAAGTGAGGATATGTGTGTTTTCTATAATTGTTTTTTGTACCGTTGAGTGTGTAATTGTGAGTGAGTTTATAACTATACGCAGACAGAATTTTGGCTATGAAAAAAAAAGAAAATCGCGACATCGCGGGACAGCCAGCGCATGGCGCAACCTCTTTTTTAGCGCCGAAAGAACACTCTGTTCCTACTGTGTAAAATACCCTATTACTCATTATTTTTCTCAGGTAGGGTAAAAATTTGATAAAATTTCAAACAATGTTTTCAATTAATGGGGGCAGACGAATTTTAAAAAAATCAAAGAAAACTTCTACCAATTTTTCCCTAGAGAAGAAATTTCTTAACCTTTTTGTTAAACCTCTAACTTATTCGGAAAACGAAAGTTTTGATTTAGAAGAGGTACATTTGGATTTCAGCCTAACTGCCTAAAAGAGTGTACATTTCAGTTTGAAAAGAGTCTAATCTGATTTTAAAAGTGTCCGTTTTCATGTGAAAATGATATATGAGCTCGTGCTTTTCAGAATGAAGCAAACATGGCCTTAGTTGGTCAAAGCCACCTACAAGCCTTCCGTTAGCAACGAGTTCCTGCTATAGCATGGATCGCCAACCGCTGTTGCAGCCATATGAGCTGCGTTCAACGAGGACTCCATCCCCAACATACGATTTTTCGCTTGCACAAGCACTTTCGACCTACTGTTTTCGGAGGCCAATCACCGTCTGGACACCCCATCGCTTCGAATTTCAAGATTCTGGGCGTTAGCTCGGAAGAGCAGTTCAATGCTAGCACTCTGTTTTCGGTGACTCTTGGCTGTGACCAGGATACCGTAGTCAATCACAGTCACGTCACTGGCTACTGTAAAGTTCCTTCAGGCTGGATGCTGCCCGAACGGCGTGATTCAGGCAAAAAAAATATTAGGTTGTCCCATAAGTTCCCACCGTTTTTTTCAACGATTCACTGCAGATTTCGCCGGCGGTCTCTTGCATAGCGCTGCATAGCTTTCGAAAGAGAATGATTTGCTCTATCAGAGCATGTATTGCATTTCTTTTTTCATCATGAACTTTGTCAATTTTTAGGTCGTTGAAGTGAAAAGTGAAAAAGTGAAAAAGTAGCCATTTGCGCACTTGTTCTCTCCGCTTAGGTTTGTAATATTTTGCGCAGTTTTTTATAGCACTTGGAAGACAATGTTCTGTACTACAATAATATGTGTTGGTCCTGCTTTCTCACTTGTTCTTTATTGATTTTCAGGCCATCAAATAGGGAATTCCGACTTTTCCGTCCGAATTTTTACCAAAACTCCGGTTCTGTGGTTGGACTTTTTTGCTTGGTGTCATATGTCGTTTGGAAGAGGATGTCTTGCTCAGTAAGAATTTGTGTCGCGTTTATTGGCTCACGCTGATTTCTGTCGAATATCAACAACTGAAGAAGGAGAAGGAGTTGTTGGTGAAGACGATTTTTCTCATTTTGGCATTGTGTTGATATTCAATAGAAATCGATAAACGCAACACACATTCTTATAGAGCAAGACATTTCCTTTCGAATTACATATATCACCAACCCAAAAATTCCAACCACAGAGCAGGAGCTGTCGGCAAAGATAACCACCCTCCTTCGGACGTCCCATTTGATGACCTAAAAATCAATAAAGGACAAATGAGCAAATAGCACTAACACATATTCTTGTAGTACAAAACATTGTCTCCCAAATGCTCAAAAAAACTGCGCAAAAAATTACAAACCTAAGCGGAGAGAACAAATGCGCGAATGGCTACTTTTTCACTTTTTCACTTTTCACTTCAACGACCTAAAAATTGACAAAGTTCATGATGAAGAAAGAAATGCAATACATGTTCTGATAGGGCAAATCATTTTCTTTCGAAAGCTATGCAGCGCTATGCAGGAAACCGCCGGCGAAATCTGCAGTGAACCGTTGAAAAAACGGCGAAGACTTATGGAACAGCCTAATACTTGCAAAGGAAGGCTCTATATTGAGTTTTCTTTCATTCGGACTACACTGGCGACTCCAATGTGTGCTGCTAAACTTCAGAAATTCACCAATGCTAATCTCCAGAAGCGTTCTAAGTGCGTCAAGCATGTCTGCTTCACGACGACTGCAGTTTCCGCTTGACAAGACTGAGCCTCCAAAAGATTTCCGAAGTCGGATGTCCTACCTCATGCTCCCTGTTCTCCGTGGTTCCTTGAGACTTTAATTTATTTTATGCCTAAAAGCACAAAATTGCTCTAAGAAATTCAATCAACTTTTCTACTCTCGGTGGTAGCTGTTATGGACCAAGGAAATTGAAAACTGCGGCAACGTTAGACGCATATTTTAGGTAACGATGGCGAGAAGTATTATGACTGAGGTTGCGTTGTTGTGATTGAATTATAATTTTTGAAAGAATTTTTTTCCTGGTCAAAGCGTTTTGTGTGATCCAATAGATCGGGAGAGTATCAATGCTAGAACCAACTAAGGCTTTGAAAGAGATGGGGAGAATGAGCAGCTTGTGGAACTTCCAAAAGCGTCCAACAAGTGGTGATGAAGTGAACAAAATTCATACAACAACCGAATACAAATTGCTACAAAACATCGCATATACCTAACTCTTCAGCTCTTGAAAACAAATCTCAGATGTTTTTGTGATACATATTGTGCAGAAGTTTTTGAAACATCATGCATTTAATACAGTTTTATTGTGAAGCATTTAAAAAATCACATGAGGAAATTATTATAAGGAGCTAATACAAATAATAGATCAAAGTGTAAGATTCAGGGGCAGAAAAAAGAACACAATCGAGAAATAGCCTCCAAGAGATGGATAGGTCTACTTTAGCATTAATGAGTGGATGAATCTCTGTAGTCTGTTCTAGACCAGCTCAACAAGGGTTTTCCTTACTATTGTCAGAGTTCTGTTTTCAATGACTGCTAGAGAGAGACAGCCTCTAAAGACTGAAAGACAACTATGGTATAACGGAATGTCTCTATCCGCCTCTCGTTCACCAACTATATCTTTCACATCTGTGGGGTCGGTTACCGCTGCTAAGCACACGACTTGTTTCGTTGTCGTCGACATCGCGACTGTCGTGGAGATTTCAGTTCCTCGACATTCCCATCTGATGTCTCGTCTAAGGAAGATTCAATTCGCGCCGTCGTTCGTCCGCTAGGTGGCAGGTCAATGCTTTGAATTGGTGAGTTTGCTGAAGACATGCTGTCATAACAAGCTGAGTGTTTGGCAGCAATTGAGATAGAAACAGCCTCCAAAACTTCAGAATCGGAAAAATCCTGCTAGTAATTTGTGAACAAGCTCACACGATGTAGACTGTTCTTCGTACTGAGGCGGAGCGGCACCGGGTTTCAGTGCATCCTCGTAGCGCGGGGGACATGGCGACTCGGGACGTTCTTGGTCGAGTACCGAAGGCTCTAGCACGAACCCTAAACGATATGTCCTCTCAAACAGGTCACAGTTGAGCCGCTCTGAATAATGGCCTGAATAAGAGCCCAGAGATGTGCACAACTTCATAAACATAAGAAAATATTAGGACAGAAAAAATAGAAAAATCGGGTAGAAGTAAAACATTAGAGAAAAAACGTTCGCGTTAGCCAATCCATTTGCGGTGTGGGCTAAGCAATGAAATTGTACGCGATGTCGCTTAGGCAACTTTAAATTTCTTTCACCCTATAACAATGACTTGCGGTGGCCGGCCGTTGAACAATTCAGTGTTTCCTTCTTCCCAAACAATTTTGGTTCTAATTAAATGACTCCGAACGTTTTGAAGGCTCCTTCAACCTCGCAGTGATACGAACGAAACCCCTTGATTCAGAGTTCTTGTGACACCCGGAGCCTTGTCGTCCGACTACGTATGCTTCCTCGAAATCACGTCAACTCTTCTTATGCTGAGAACTATTAGTGCTCATATTTGGGAACCCTTATGGCGATGTCCGTTCCTCACCGTGGTGCCACTGGAAACTGCCCGCTCTGCGAGCTAAGCCGAACACGGACATTCGATTGCAGGCGACAGGCCCTTGTGACAGGCCGGCCTACGAACACCCATGTCACATCACATGGTGTATGACAGCTCAAGTGTTTCGAGATAGTGCTACGGCGTCCGCGGGAGCCGACGCGCACTCGCAGTGCCCGGCGAGTGTGAGAAGTATGCGAGGGTCCCTGATGCGAGGACGGCATCGGGGGGCAACTGAGCTAGTCCGAAAGTCCCGTAACGTAAGCAGGACCCGCGTTGCTACGCTGAATGTGGGTACGTTGACGGGCCGCTCGTGGGAGTTGGTTGAAGCAGTGGAGCGAAGAAGAGTTGATTTCTGTGCAGTGCAGGAGACGAGGTGGTCCTGCCGCAAGTCAAGGGACATAGGACGTGGTTTCAAGGCCGTTCTATGTGGAAGTCCCAGGACCACCAGCGGTGTCGGAATAATCGTCTCCGAACGATTTCGTGACTCGATTGTAAGCGTCGAGCGCTTTGACGATCGATTGATGAAGATCGTTGTCGCCGCTAAGGAGCGACTCTATCACTTCTTCGCTGCTATGCTCCGCAGACTGGCTGCTCCGATCAAGCCAAGGATGAGTTTTGGAACCTGCTGGATGAGAAGACAGCAGAGGTACCGTCGAAAGATGTCATCATAGTCGCTAGTGACCTTAATGGGCACGTAGGTGCTATGAAAGACGAGTACAGCTGTCATGGTGGTTTCGGATACGGATCACGTAACGCCGATGGTGAACGCATTCTTGAGTATGCGGAATCGCATAGTCTCACCATTGTAAACACCGTCTTCCGAAAACGCGCCTCGCACCTTATCTCATACTACAGTAGGAGCTCCAAGTCTCAGATAGACTTTGTCCTTGTGAGAGATCGCGACCGGAGTCTTGTCACAGACGCGAAGATCGTGCCGTATGAGACGGTCGCCCCACAGCACCGACCGCTGATCTGCACTCTGAAGATTGTCCCTCCGAGGCTGAAGCAGGTCGAGCGATGCGGTGCTGCAAGAATCAAGTGGTGGCGAATGAGTAAGAAGGAAGCAGCTGTGATTTCTCGCGTGCGGTTACCGACAGTCACGACTGTCGACGAAACTTGGAAGAAAACGACCGACGCGATTCGTCAAGCTGCACAGTCGGAACTCGGCATTACGAAGCCTGGGCGACGGAAGGTCGACAAGCAGGCATGGCTGTGGACAGATAACGTGAAAGCAAAAGTGCGAGAGGAGAAGTCGCTTTATCACGTGTTTCTCGGCGAAAAGACAGCCGATAACTGGCGGAAGTTCCAAGAAGCGAGGAAAGCTGCAAAGAAGGCCGTGGCTGTTGCAAAAGCCACTCATTATGGAGATGTCAACGAGAAGCTCGAGTCACGCGATGGCGAGCGGTATCTGTACCGGCTTGCTAAGAATCGCCAGACCGAGGATATTGAGAAGTTTTTCGGCATCAATGATGAGAACGGCCATCTTCTTACGGACCGCAAGAAGGCATTGAAGCGATGGCGCGACTACTTTGAGGATATCTCTACAGTAGAATTTCCTCATCCAGCCATCCCTTCCACGTCTCCAACCCACGACCTCGTTCAGAAGATCACCGAGGAGGAGATTGAAGCGGCTTTGAAGAAAATGAGGCCAGGCAAAGCGACTGGGTTCGATGACGTGGCAGCTGATTTATGGAAGTCCAAGTACTGGTACCCTGCTGAGTGGTTGGCGAAGTTCTTTAATCAGGTTGTGGCGGAGAAGAAAGTGCCTGAGTGTTGGCGCCAAAGTACGACGATTCCGATTTGGAAGAAGAATGGCAGTCCTGCAGACTGCTCCAATTACCGTCCGATTCGCTTGCTTTCGCACAGCATGAAGATCTTTGAGCGAGTTGTCGATGGACGAATTCGGGACATCGTCCAGCTTTCCAGCAATCAGTGCGGCTTCGTGGCTGGCTGTGGCACCGTTGATGCCATACATGCCGCCCGCCTCCTGATAGAGAAGCATCGCGAGAAACAGAAGCCAGTGCATATCGCCTTTCTCGACTTGGAGAAGGCCTTTGACCGCGTACCGCGTGAAGTGATATGGTACGCCCTGCGACAACATGGAGTTCCTGAACAGCTCATAGAGTGGGTGCGAATTCTCTACTCTTGTCCAAAGAGTCGAGTTCAAGCTGCAGCTGGGACCTCGATGGAGTTTCCCATCTCTGTCGGAGTACACCACGGTGCTGCGCTTTCCCCTATCCTCTTTGTTGTCGTCATGGATGCCATCACACGAGATCTTCAGAAGCCCGTCCCTTGGACGTTGCTTTATGCCGATGACGTGATGCTCGCTAGCGAAGATAAAGGAGAACTTGAGCGAGAGTTACAAGCTTGGTGTGATCGCTTGGAGCGGTTTGGACTCAGATTGAACGTGAAGAAGACCGAGTATTTAACGACGGACGTTACCGAGTCCAGCTCCATCAAGGTTAACGGCATCGAGCTTCCACGCACTGCGGTCTTTAAGTACCTGGGATCAGCAGTCGCGTCTGACGGCAAACTGATGGTCGAAGTGAATTCACGCGTGAGTGCAGCTTGGTCCAAGTGGCGCTCGTTGACTGGCGTGCTCTGCGACAAGAAGATACCAGAGCGCTTTAAGTCGAAGATCTACAGAGCAGTCGTCCGGCCGGTAGCAATGTACGGCGCTGAGTGTTGACCAGCGACGAAGGAAGTTGAAACGCGCCTCAGCGTCATGGAGACGAAGATGCTGCGCTGGATGGCAGGTGTCACGCGCATGGACCGCATCCGAAACGATGGTATTCGGCAGAAGTTCGGTGTCGCGCGGACAAGATGCGCGAAGCTCCCTTACGATGGTACGGCCACGTTCTGCGTGGAAAGGAAGACAGCGTCCGCAAGATAGGCCTTAACTTCGAGGTAATAGGAAAGCGGCCTAGAGGGCGCCCGAAGCAGCGCTGGGCTGATACGTTACATACGGACTTGAAATTAGCTGGTGTCCACCCCGATCTAGCGCTGGATCGGGAAAGGTGGCGTCATGACACCAGAATAGCGGACCCCGCCACGAAGCGGGACAAACGCTGAAGAAGAAGAAGAAGAAGAAGAAGAAGAAGAAGAAGAAGAAGAAGAAGAAGAAGAAGAAGAAGAAGAAGATTTGGGAACCCTTATCTCAACAGCAGTTGATCCATTTTTTTAGATGGAGGCTGTTTATTTTATTCCGAAAAGCCTAATGGGCTTTTTGATAGTCTAAGCTTAATTTAGAGAATTTGGATACATTGGTTAAACTTTGTCGTAATATTTATAGAAGGAAAAACAAAGTCGCAGCGAAAAAGAAAGCCTAACATTCTTGCTTGTCGTACGGTATTTCTTCTTCAAATCATTGAAGTGAAAAGATAGAAAACACAAAGAACAGCACGTAGTGTGTGGTATTGAAAATGCATTTAAAAAATCAGGAAAAAAGCAAATGTAAGAAATTAAAGGAGGCTCTCACCAACGATCTGTGGATACTGTTCAGGAGGCTGTATACTGGCTGTGATTATCATGCTTCGAATCTGATTGCGTTCATCGAAATAGAATCTGCTGTCTGCAATGATGACAGTTTACCTATTGCTTGTAGAACGGAAATAAATAAATTATTCATATGTATAGAATAATGTCACAAACCGCCAACTACGGAAAGACTCCAAACTCTATTCTTTGTTTCTGGCTCATATTACTTCATAAATAGCCTCTACGAAGTATGTACCTAGCCGCTTTGCTGTTGTCAACCAAATGACTCTGCTTATCTGTGAAGGCACACCGCCAAATGCGCACGGCAAATGAACTAAAAGGCTGGACTTCTCTACTCGAAACAATTGAAAATCTAGTCCGATCTGAATGAATATCTAGAAGTAGATCTACCTTTTACAGCAGTGTCGAGAACACGATTACCTAGGGATTAGCTATGCTCGCATTTGGTCAGACCAAAAGCTTCCACCGTTTTAAAAATTCGATTGCTTTGATAGATCACCTGCTCAACTTAGAAACAACTTCATTAATGAGTGCAAAAATTTCTGTGTTTCCTATGTGTGTGACAAGGAAGTGCATACGTAACAATTTTCTAGCTTTGAAAGTTTGAACAATGAGAGCTTAGGAAATGCCGAAATAAATTTCTGATATCCTCTTTATATGCCTGATATACGGAGAGATTTATTTTCGAAACTCGAGGAAACATTGCAGTTAAAGTGATGGGGTGAAAAATTAAGCAGAATAGGAAACAATTTTTGCACGGACGAGTTTGACCATGTCTTATTTGAGGTTACTGCTCGGAATGTAGTAAGACGCTCCTCATTTCTCTCACACAGATGTGAAGCGAGTTATCGTTGGAGGCGTTTGTTCTCAAAACTTCTTCTGCATCAGCAGTTTTGATTCTTCCGCACTTCTTAATGGACTCCTCCATAAACTATTCCGGTGATAGATCGGCAAATACCAGAAACGACCCTTTCAGAGTAACGTAGAAGCTTGTGGCGAACTTCACAATCCGGACTTTCAATTTTACAGTACCGCGCATGTCTTTTGGTCAATTCCCGAAAAAGCCGCTTTGGAGCGTTCCAAAGCG
The DNA here is from genome assembly GCA_947359475.1 of Heligmosomoides polygyrus bakeri. Lineage (NCBI taxonomy): Eukaryota > Metazoa > Nematoda > Chromadorea > Rhabditida > Heligmosomidae > Heligmosomoides > Heligmosomoides polygyrus. Next base: position 75,633,707 of record OX375868.1, read on the forward strand.
GCTTTTTTAAATAACTTTCTTTAAAATCAAGCACTTGTGAAAAAAACATATGTTTGAGCTTAGCAGGCCGAGCTCTATCTTTTGTCATAAAAATCAATAGAGTTGAACAATGCATATAGGCCGGAAATAATCAATCGAGTGGGCGCGAGAGCCTGTAGAGTGACAGTTTGGGGAATTTTATTGAAATTCCTAGCCGCCCTACTCAGAAATTGCCTTAAGACTGTCTAGCTTGCCTTTGAAGTGCGCCGTGAATAATGCATATAGAATCGAACCTATCAATCGAGTGAGCGCGACCACTCGCGGAGTGAGGTCGAGTGGACGCGAGAGCCTGTAGAGTGACCGTTTGGGGAGTATTATCGAAATTCCCAGTCGTTCCACTTAGGAAATGCTTCTAGCCTGTCCAGCTTCCCTTTGGAGTGCACCGTGAACAATGCATACAGAACCGAATGTATGAATCGATTGGGCGCGAGAGCCGGTAGAGTGACCGTTTCGAGAGTTTTATCGGAAATTCTCAACCGTCCTACTCATAAATTGCTCTTAAACTGTCCAGCTTGATTTTGGAGTGCGCCGTAAACAATGCATACAGAATTGCACCTATGAATCGAGTGGGCGCGACCACGCGCAAATTGCACGCGCGAGTGTGTTTGGAGCGCAATAACTCTGTGGAGATCGAATCTTTCCGGCTGCGGCTCGTGGATTTTGTAGGCAGTAGAAAGCTTTAGTGGTCCGCGGAAGTGCAGCATTATAGCTTCTAAATAAGCGAAATTATAGCGGCGCGAAAATGCAGATTTAGGCACGGTTTAGGCAGCTGAGGAGTTGTGAGCATGTCGTCGTAAAGTGTCTTAAGCTATCTGCTCGCCCATGCATTTGAAGGCCGGTATCTCTCCGCGTCTTCCCGCAGGGGGCGACTGAAATTGGAAGAAATTGTGTCACACACGGCTAACCTGCATTTTCGCAGCGCCGTAACATAGCCCAATCATAAGCTACATGGCTCTGTTTCGGCGCACTATTAGAACATTTTACTGCCTACAAAAATCACAAGCTGCAACAGGAAAGGTTTACACATTACAGAGTTATCGCGCTCAGAACACGGCCGCGCGTGCAATGCAATACAACAACAGTCCATGTTCTCCTCGCTATTACTCGCCCCGATTACAGTTTTCCCTACTACCAATAAAACCATTCAATTCAGCATAAAAAGCTGGACCGAATGGTATCTAGCATGGCCCCATTGTAAGATATCGATTTTTATTATGACGTCATCGTCCGCGCAGGCTCGGCCTGGGCGACTACGTCCTCGATGGGAGATCGTCGAAAAATCCATTTATCTGGAATTGGTCGAAGGTGCTACTGTTCGATAGAGCTCTTCGAGCTGAAGAGAACGGTACCATTGCGAGTGTCGAAAGCTCAAATCTGGGTGAGTAAGAGAGCAAGAAACTCTAACCGCTATCTTGCGCCGCTCTAAACTGGCAGATGAGGCCAAGGCAGTTCAGGCAGCTGAGGAGCTGCGAGCATGTCATCGTAAATTGCCTTCAGTGTTCTGCTAGCTCACGCGTTTGCATGCCGTTAGCACGCCGCGTCTTCCTGCAGGGGTCGACCGAAGTCGGAAAAAATCGTGTCACACACGGCTAATCTGCATTTTCGCGCCGCTATAATTTCGCTTGTTAGAAGCTATAAACTGCACTTTCGCGGACCACTAAAGCTTTCTACTGCCTACAAAATCCACGAGCCGCAGCCGGAACGGTTCGATCTCCACAGAGTTATTGCGCTCCGAACACACTCGCGCGTGCAATTTGCGCCTGGTCGCGCCCACTCGATTGATAGGTTCGATTCTATATGCATTGTTCGCGGCGCACTCCAACAACAAGCTGGACAGTCTCAAGGCAATTTCTGAGTAGGGCGGCTAGAAATTTCAATAAAATTCCCTAAACTGTCACTCTACAGGCTCTCGCGCCCATTCGATTGATTATGTCCGGCCTATATGCATTATTCAACTCTACTGATTTATACGTCAAAAGATAGAGCTCGGCCTGCTAAGCTCAAATATATGTTTATTTTCACAAGTGCTTGATTTTAAAGAAAGTTATTTAAAAAGCCGCTTTGGGACGCTCCAAAGCGGCTTTTTCGGGAATTGACCAAAAGACATGCGCGGTACTGTATTTCATTTATCACCTGTCGTTTGATCTTGTTTCGTAGGATCGACGCTTGCGCATAATATCTAATGTCTTCGCTTCACTGATTCATTCTTAGGCAATCCCTTCCCAAAGGTGCTCGCTGCTTGCAGGATTGCGTAGTTTATGAGTGGGGAATCACAATATTTGCATAAGATAAAAATTCCAGCCGGGTTTTCTCACTGAAAAATTCCCAGGCAAAATTCATCAGGCATTCTCCATCTGATTATCTCCTCTGAGTTATTTCACCTACACTGATGAGCGGAGTTGGTGATGTAATACTGTGCGGTGTAGTTGGCTGACGTCTGCTTGGAGCGGATGGTACAGCAGTGGCGAACCACATAGCGCACGCAGAAGGCAATCACGAACAGGCTCACGCACAGTGACGTAGCCAATGTAGCCACATTCGCGTCCATCTGAAGGTAGTTCTCCAGAGCAAACGAGCTCATTGATCTAGAAAATGCAGTCGGATCATAATGAATCTGAACGCTGTAGCAATATCGAAAAATGGGAGCTACATATACGAGCTAGACGAGTGAATGACGCGTGATCTTGTGACACACTTGAGAATTGTGACTTTTGTGCACTTTAAAATAAATTTAGTTATAGTTTTTTCTTAAAAAATAAAAAATTTGCGAAGGTTTTAGCACTGTATTTGCCTTTTATCCAGGTGAGTTATAAATTTCCAAAGAGAGGCATACTTGATTTTCCTAAAACAAAAATGTGTTTTGACTCCCTTAGAAAGCTCATTTTACTAATCTGGGATATACTCATTTTGCTTTGGAAGGTAATCAGCTTGATTTTAGAAGTAGGCAGTTTTCTATTTGACGTGGAAGTGGTGTACCTTCGAGAATGCGGTAAAAAAATAGTTGGGATAGGATGGAATCGGTCGTTCATTCCCTTCATCTCTACCTCTTCGACGCTGCTGAAAGCTTCCTAAATATTCCCCTTTTGATAGAACAATTCGTAGCAGGTGCTTACTGAGATGTTTGTTCAGTTGAGCAGTAGTGTAACTTTATAAACTCAGCAAGCGTTAGATGAGCATGGTATGAGCATTTCATACAATAGTTGGAGGGGTTTGAACTATTATATTTCGTCTTGTGCTCCTTTTCCCGAATATGCGGGAGAACTCCATTTGATGTACCACTTGACGCTCATGTGCCTACTGTAGAACGAATTCCGCAAAAAAAGGCAAACGTTTGAACGAAGACAGCATTGAGAGAAGGTACTACTAGGTTGTAAACAACTTATCCCGCCACTTGTGCAATTTTCTTTCAAATTTATTTCTCGCGTTCTGTGCATGTAACAATTAACGAACATATGCACGATTATTATCTACAGCACACTGCCATTGGACGGGTTACTTGTAGATCCCGCTTCAGTAGGATTACTGTGGTATTGACGAAAAAAATCTCAGCGAGGCACTTTTCATGTTAGCCCATATCGTCAAATTGTTTCTCCTGCAATTGGTTAGACAACGAGAGAAACAGGTGGTAGTGCGCTGGAGCAATGTCCGTTGAATACGATGGCTGGGGCAGAACATGTCATCTGTCGTGACCTTCGCCACGCTTCATCACCACTCTTCAAGGGCACACACGCTGGGAGGCGCACTGGTCCCGCCGCGGAGGGCATACGGTCGCACGCACGGCCGCGACGGCCTTCCCGCGCGCACCCGGCAGTCTCCGGCTTCGTCGTCACACCGAGCGGTCGGTCCGCTCTCCGCTCTGGTATTCCATCGTCAGCGCAGTGTCCAATCCACCAGGACTTCGACTCGACAGGCCGCGCAGGACTCCAGGACGACCAGGACAGGACGCGCAGGAGCATTAACAGAGGTAACCGCAAAGGCCGACCAAGCCACCGCCCTCGAGCGCAGGCTCCAGGGTAGGAGCGAAGAAGGATCTGCGGCTTGCGCTTGGGGCTGACCCGTAGGTAAGCTGGCGGGGCTAAGCCTTAACTCGTAGGCAATTGTGTCCCATATTGATGTGCACTGTATATGTATTGGGTTGCCATGAAGTATAATGTCTGATGCGCATTGTCATGTGACTCGAGAGCGGGGGAAGGTTTATTCTGAGCGCAGTGGTAAATACTGCAGACGGACGGTTGATTCAATTGTATCACGCGATTGAAGTGAAGATCGGCGAAAGTCGCCGGGGGGCCAGCGCAGGTGCAGTGCGCGAGGGAGATCCTAAATAACATCCGCATTAGTATGAGGTGTGCTAAGTCGGGGCAACAAGAGCCTCACCCTTACGTGGCAGGTTATGTAAGAGCTAGCGCGTACTGGTAAGACCTACACTCCGGTTGTGCCTCACACCTGGCCTCGGGTTGAGGGCCGCATGAGTTCCACCACCGGTGCAGCAGACCCACCCGGGGCACGACACCATCCGAAACACTGAAATTTTTTTCCGAGTCTCTCTTGCAACGTGTGGACGCGCATTGTCGTGATGGAAGAAGATCTCGACCTGTTTTCCACGAAGAAATGCTTCAACACGATTCAATTGCCTGCAGAAGACGTCGCTAGTGACAGTAGTGTTTGCAGGTAGCAGCTACCAGTTAACGACTCCTTTGCAATCCCAGCAGACACTGAGCATCACCTTTTTTGGGGAAGTTCCGGTCTTGGCGTGGGAATTCCTGCTTCGCCGCGAACAAGCCACTGGCGCTTTCGCGTGTAGTTAACGTAGACTACCCACTTTTCGTCGTTGGTGACCAGGTTCTCGAGCCAAGAAAAATTAGGCCGTAAAGTCAAGAAATTCATTCACGCATCTTGGCGCAACTGTAGCTGGGGGCGGCTAAGTTCATAGGGTTTAAGGTATCCATAGTTCATAGGGATTAAGGTATCCTATCTATCTTCCCAAGGCCACGCAGGTGTTGGACTATGGTTATGTGTCTGCGCTCGAGTTCTTCTACCAGCTCACGGGTGCAACGCCGGGAGTCCTCCTGAACCAGCTCCAGAAGGTGCTCCTCATTCACCGCAACCGACCATTCAGACCATGGTTGTTCCTCCAACCAAAAGTCTGCGTTGTTGAACTTTCGGATCCCTACTTTCGCTGTGTCGTAGGAGATAGTGGTAGGACCCGTGTTTCCATATATGTTATCCACCGTAACTCCAGCATTGCACTGCTTTTTAAACTCGTCAAGCAGAAGCAGTCGAGAACGATTTTCTCTGTCATTGTCGTAACGGAATACGTCGACAATAGTGGTAAACGTTGGTCATAAGTCAGCCACATGTATTCGTAGTTGGGAGAAGGTTTCAATACGCTATCAAAAATTTGACGGAACGCCAAGGTGAGTAACGGGGAGCTCTCCTTACAATGCAGCATTACTAGAGATTTTTTACCTGGGATGATGCGGCAGTTTGTGTTCCTTCAGAGTGAGATTTTGTTACAGATCGCCTTCCTCTTCCGTGTGAGAAATCGCGTAAGGATACTCTATCGTTGACTAGGAGAGCGCCTCTTATTACGTTATCACTTCTACAGTGCCTAAGGGGCCCTTCAATTCTTCGATTTGTCACAATGCAGTTCTGGCCCCAGGCAGCACTTGTGTCTCCTCTATGATTGTCGCCTTTAGTCCTTTTACAGCGATTTTACAAACCTTGTCAGATGCATATATGTAGTCTTGCTTATCACAACAATTTTGAAAGTTTGTAAACAATTTTTCCGGATGTGGGTAGGAAGGAGATGGACCCTCTTTTACGAAACCAATCAAAAACAGCAATGAAAAGTCCCAATGTGCTCAATCAAATCTTTTGTATCTACATTTAAAGTGACAGAGGAAGCAAGCCAATTTCCATAAATTATTTGTCGTTTTTATATGCCATACGCGGTGCGTATGCGGTAAGTGGCATTGAAAGAATGCGTATTCACCATCGTCAGAAAAGGTTAATCCTGCAACTGCGCAACGTTGCAGCTGCCCGCGTGATTTGTGCATCACTTCTAGTTATACGGAACAGAGCGGCACATAATACGAGGCAGCGCCATTTGGTGACGGCTGCACAGGCACTCGGCGTTGCTTTGTAGCACGGGTTGTGGGTGGGATCGATAGTTTCCCCGTTTTCGACTTTTTATTCCATTCTCACTTCCAATTGAACACTCTTCATCTCAAATTGGACACTGTTCTAGGCTAGCTTTATGACTTTTGAAGTCGAAGCAGACTTTTCCAAAACGAAATTACCTTCAGGCAGGTTAAACTTCTAACTGACTCAATATGTAAGGTGGTTGGAATTTTTTTGTTAAAGGAAAATTTGGTATAACTTTTTGTATTTTTTAGTTGACCTGCCCAATGAGTGTGAAATTTCTATAAAATTTTTATTTTTAGAGGAAAATAATAATAAGCTTTTGTACAGTGAACACATTGTTTAAAATCTTTTAGAAAATTTTAAACAATGTGTGCATATGTTGGGTAGATGACGTGTTAAAACTTCTAGAAAGTTATACTAAAATTTTCCTTGAACAAAGATTATGATAATCTTTTGGAGTCTCTAGTTTAGCGTAGAAGAAGACCATTTTGATTTGGAATAGTTTGCTTTGATTTCAGAAGTCTTAGGCTAGCTTAGAAGAGTGTGCAATTTGATTTGAAAAGGGTTCAATTCGACGTGAAAATTGTATATTTCAAACGACTACAACTTAGCTTAGGATTAGCCATCCCAATTTTGGAAAAACAAATACCCTTTGCATATTTCCCTGAGGAAAGCGCCTGGTAAAATGTTTTCAATTCTGTTAGTGGCAGCCGACAAGTATACGAAGACATTTCGTATTATACATTCTCTTGAACTGAACTGGATTCCTCCGCTATAGGATTTTCGAGAAATGCATGAGAAGTCTCTGAAAGCGACAGGGTTGCAATTTGTGGAGAACATAACTTTCACATCCAAATCTTTCAGCTCTTGCACGGACGAGTTTGTACTCTTTGGAGTTGAAGTCTTTTTCATAGAAGGAGCGGCTCAGCACAATATCTTTTGACACCTCTGCGCCTGAGTTAAAGTACAAAAAAATATTTAGTCGCTGCATCGTTATATCTAGAGTTCTAGGCGTTCTTCCATTCTGAGCAAGGCTTTCCGGCATTTTAGGTTCTCTACTTCTTTGTCAAGGTGCAGCGCGGCTCATTTTTTGATTCTTGCAAAGTGCCTTCCTTCATAATGCAACTGCTGAATATCTATCTGGTTGTGTCCTAGATCTTCCGAGAATTAAGCCATAATGCTCTGAGACACGAAGGTAGGACTTTTCTATACCTAAATAAATGTTTTAAAACTTAGATTTTTAGAAGTCTTCCCAGCTTTATATATGATTAAGAACAGTTGGCTTTCTCTACGTGACGGACCCAAAATCTCCTACTAACTCGTGAGGTATAAAACTTAAACGAAGGCAACAACATTTATTGCACTAAAACATCAGACACTTTAGGTCCAATCATATGTGTTGCTTTCTTTTAGTACCCAGAGACATACCCAGAGTTTGTGAGTGAGTTTTTTAGAGAAGGGATGAAACGAACTTCGGTAGCTAAAAAGCAAGGCAAAAAAGAACAGCATTATAAATACTATGTGGAAACTCATTGAAACAGTAGCACTCGCAACGTTAACGAGATGTTTCCAAAACTTTTGGCACGCAATGTATTGGAAATTAGAACAGAATAGAAGGCTATGCATTGTGAAGATAAGCAAAGCGACCTAGGGGAGGATGAGAAGACGAGGCTTCAGCCGAGGTGAGGCGGTGAGAATTAGCAACCGACTAAAATGCCCCGGAGCAGATAATCCGACTGCGTCTTGGATACCGCTGATAATAACTGATTATAACTCCGGTTCGGAATCCATATCTCATCCTCAGAAGCATTAATGGGCAGATATAACAGAAAACTCGAAAATGCGAGACAACCCATGAGCATACATATAGCGATTTCTTGCGAGGACATGTATGTCGTGTCGTGTCACATTATGTACAATACCGCTCCTGCCTTTTGGTTTTTGGGTGGAATGATCACAAACCCGTCATTTTTCCATAATTCCCGTTAGAGTGGCTTGTTCAAAAAAAAAAAGGTGACCATCCGAGGCCAACGTGGCTGATCTATTCAACGATGTAGGTATATACAGCGGTTTCAGAAAGATATAGTTTTCGTGTCCTATAAAACGCAACGACGGAAATCCTCATCCTGTCGCTCGAGATAACTGCTCCAATAGAGTCCTGGTTTTATAGGTTTCAAATCTATTTCTTAAACCACTGTATGATACCTACATCATTGGATAGATCATCAAAATTGGATTCGGATGATAACTGTTGTTTTTTGAATAGGTGTGTTTGAAGAGAGTGTCATGACCGACCCGCAACCGGCTCACAACGTCATCCTGAGCCAGGACGGCAGCCTCGCGCAGCTCTACTATAAAATGCGTGCCAGGGGCCGGCTAGAGCACTTCCTCGGCCCATTTTCGGCCGGAATTTTTTCTTTCTCACTCCGACAGTCCGGAAGTCATAGTCCCTGTCTCTTACCCAGACCGTGTACCCACCGGCCCAAGGTAATGAAGGTAAATTAGGAAATAGTAATTAATTCTCACGCAGTCCTCTTCCTAGCGTACTGTTTCAGTCACCTAGGTTCCAGCTGTTTCCTATCAAACTTCCAGTTCTATTGCGAATACCAAATTAAGGGAAATGCTATATCTTTTGAGTCGTATTCTTCTTCCTTGGTGTCCCAGTTATTCAATAATCTGTTTCTCTTAACGTGAGTCAAAGTTTGATCTGAGCTCTGCAGCTGTACTGACTCAACGTGCCAGCAAAAAAGTGCAACCATCAAATAAAAATAATGCACCTATGCTTGCAACAGTGGTAAACACCGAGGAAGATGAATGCGATTACAGTAAATTTTCAATAAGTGAGATCATTGCCTCCATTATAGAGAGCAAAGCTGACCCACTTTATGAAAAAAAAATGTGGTGGCACTGCAAGCCAAAATACCGCAGGCCATTGCTGATGCTATAGAAGAGGATCGTAGGATGCGAAGTATTGTTATAACAGGCATCGCGGAGGAGCCTCAAAACCAGCCTCCGTCGAGACGTCACGGTGAAATGGAAGACAAGGTGGCAGGCATACTCGATGTTCTCCAAGTCGAGTGCAGTTCTGAAACCGTATATCGCATTGTGATTTTTTCCAGTAGCAAAAGCCTCCTTGGGTGGTTTTACCTTCTAGGACGCACTGGCTAAAAGCTGTTTCTAATACTCGCACCTGCGACTTGCTGGTCATACGAGCATCTTCGTCCGAAAGAGTATAAGAAGTGAGGAACGTGCTCAGGTTTCGAGCTTCGGCAACAAGCTCGAGAGCTAAGTAAGGGTAAGAGTGCAAAGAAGTGGGTAATATATAAAGGTGAGCTTGGACGCAAATGTGAGCTGGGATATTGTAGTATTGCGAGGTACTCCGTCTAGGCTTTCTTGTATCAAACACCATCGTGATATCAAGAAAGGAAAAAGAAACAAGGATCGATCACTAAGGAATTAATAACAGACCGAGACGCAAGTAAGTAGTGAACTGAAAGGAGACGATCTATTTTATAGGATAAGCTCTGGTTGCTTTGATTTCGAGAAACTTGCAGCAGTTTTGTTCATACTTCTTACTGTCATGAACCTTGACTTCATGATGTGTGATCTGACATGAGGATCCGGTCACTAGTCGCATATAAGCTTGCATACAGACAGGCACGGAAACTGAAGGTTCGGCAACCGCAGGCTCGTCGGATCGCTCCGTCAACGGATTCGAGCTCATGCTCTTATCCAAATACTACTTTCAAAGTGAAGAAGCCAGTCGGCGGACCTGATGAGACTTCAAAGTCAAGAAACTCAAAGTCAAATCAATGAGGTTTAAGCAGTCATAATAAGACACAATCAATGAAATCTCCTTAAGCTCTTAATCTCTATCGTTCCTTTGATCTGTCATTTGTGAATATGTATATAATTGTAAGTGGGGAAACAATAATATTTACATATATACAACTGTACAAATTCCACCAAACTTATATTTGGGAAGTGGTGCAACCCAAAACATGATGTATAAAATTCAGGTCCGAATTAATAATTAATGATTCAATTTTTTCCGTTTAATAGCCTCTATTTAAACGTCTGCACTACCAATACACTCAAATAGAGTTCAACATGTACGATAAGATGCACGTGTAAGTGTACTTCTGTGGAAGATTTTGTCAACTCGAATCAAATATGAATTCTGCTCCCTATATTAATCTTAAATGGAATTCTGTTAAAAAAGCGCTAAAAATGGCCAATAGTTCACACATCCGCGATGTCAGTTGAATGAATAATTCAACTAGGCACAATTCAATTACTGCAATTCAGCAAGACCTTTAAGAATTTAACTGCAGCATTGTTCCAAAAATCCTTATCGGTTGTTCCAATTGCATTCAAGGCGCTCAAGCGAGAACATAGTACAAGTCCTCCATTTTGAGGGCAACTGCGCAAATTACATGCAGTAAGAGACACTTTACAGTACGGTGAAGTAAGCAAGAAACACCAAATTAAATGCGGTTCTTTTTCAACGTTGCGCGCGTCGAATAACAATACAACGCTCAATGCGGAACCATTTCACTTTTGAAATGCGCGGAACCATGGACCAGTACAAGGAGTGCTGACAAGATAATGACGTAAGGTTTTTTTTTAGCTATAACTCATTTTCACTACAAACATCCGACATCTTTACGATACACGAGACTTTTTCAGGCGCCGTGTTTATCACCGTTGCATATCTCTACGCATGCAAAACAGAGACAAAGGCAGCTTCTAGTTCAACACATTTCCTACGTTCTTTCCACCAACGACGGCGGCTCTGATATACTTTCTCTTTTTCAAAACTTTCAAAGTGACACTTTTTTGCATTCGCATTTCAACTCGAATACTAAGAAACATTATCGCCCTTTTTCTCTGATGACAAAAATGTAGCTCAAATTCTGAATTCAAATGCGAAATTTTGTAAAAATAGTTGAACGCGATGATTTCAATATTTCAATGTATCTCACCACGTAAAATTCTGTACTCCAACGTCGCTTACTTCTAGTATGCTCGGACGTTCAAATCTAATCCATCGGCCGAGAACCTTTATTTCAGCAGCCATGTCTAGCAAGCGTGAAGATCAGCGAGAACCGCTCCATGTAGACGCCAACGAAAAAAGAAAGAAGTGCCGACAAAGCATCAGAAGAGACTCTTCAACAATCATAGGTCCGATCGTAAGCAAAAGCCGCCCTCGTCAAGTTGAACAGCAAGATGGACTACCCTGCTTCCCGTATCAATGCATAGAGAATCATTCGCAAAATACTCATGTAGGCGTTTAATCAGTTGTAATCAAAATTAATGTTTTTATGATTCATAAAGGAACAGTCCCTGTGAAAAACTATGAAGAGCGCGCGTTTAAAAGGAACCATTTAAAATGGTCATTGAAGATGGTGAGGAACCAAAGAATCCCGCTTCCAAAAAGCGAAAATTTGAGGAACTTCTTCACGTCCCTGCTGGAAGTACGGTCAAGTTGGAACTTATCAAGCATGCATTAAACATTATGGATGACTTCTTCAATAAACAGCAAGCTCTAGTTCGCGAACTACAGGCGACCGGAACAATTCGCCGCAACTCGTCTAAGCTATCCAAGCCATCATGCTTACCTTCGCAAGGACGTTGGAACTCGCGTCAGTCTTCAAAGTTTCAAAATCAGCTAAGTTGTGCACATTGCTATGGCGATCATTACGTGATTGTACCATATACATTCACTTTATTGAACGTCGTAATTGTCTTATTGGGCGTAATCGTTGCAAGCGATGCCTCCTTAGAGCTAATCTTTACATCTTACACCAATTATTTTTAATCCAAAACGCTTGAAGCGGACATGTCAAAGCACCATAAAGCTTTTTGCGCTTTCAAGTTTCAGATTTAACTCTTTTCAAAATTTCTATTTAAACTTCAAATTTTGACTTCCACTTTAACCTACTTGCTTTCTTCATCTTGCCTTCTTCGCAGTAGGAAAAGCATTTGTTTGTGCTCGGTTGTTGCCTAAATGTTTGGTCGCAGTTAAACGTGGCTGCGTTGTCTCATTATCTTATTCACACGACATATTTATTCTTAATTCTTTATGTCGGTCATAGTCGATGCTCACATAGCATTCGCCTCTCTTCATTAAGGTCAATTCTCGTTGTTATAGCTTGGCTGATATTGTTCTACATTTATCTTAGATCGATTGTCTCGCTTCATTCATAGTTGATTGATGAAGTTCGTCTTCATCCTATCCGACAATGCATTGTATTGTTAATTTGCAGATCAATAAACGATCGGAGACCAAAATTTAAAACAAAGAAGGAGTGTAATTATTTAGAATAAACAAAACTAATAAATCAATTCAATTTTGTCAAATTACAAGTTACTTTTGACTACAAAAAAAGTCCAATAATGCAAGGTCATAAATTCAATAATGAAATTAGTTGATCTTAAAATAAGTAATAACAAGGCGAATATAAAATTAAAAACAGAATCGATAGTCAAGCAAAATAAATAATCAGAAGGGTGTTATGTTGATTCACATGTTATTTATCTCAAAACTAGGGAATAGTGTATTCAATTTTCAAAGTAACTAGTAATTTAAAATATGATCTTTGTTCTTTGACACATCAAATTCAACCACTTTGTGCATCTCGATGACTGCAACGGTTCGCAGTGCCCGATAATGTCTTGAGCACGACTCCAGCCGATCTTTCTACTTAGGCCAAAGTACAGTAATCTCCGCTTCCACCGCTCCAACCACCGCCGCCAAAACTTCCATCATGGATTACACCATTACTTTCGTTAATAGCATCATCGTCGTTGAAATAATTGCATATCTCTTAGAGATTTGTTTTAAGTTGCCTTCACAATAATCGAAAAATTCTAACTCACATTGAATGTTTGTTGTAATTTTTTATAGTTTTCTTTTGATTGTGTTCTATTTCAAAACTTACTCAAGGCTTGGCTTCAAAAAAATTCAAACACCAAGTTATTCTCAAATTTTCCTTTCGGTGGGGAGGATGCGCACAACTTCAAAAAAAAATTTATTTGTTTGTGCATAAACCTTCGTGGTTGTGGAGTGTTATGAAGCTTGCGTTCATCATGTATTATCCTACATGAGGATTCGCCCAGTTGTCGCCTGCATATAAGCCACCTCGTCTGGGCTCGCTCGGTCAACGGAGTCGAACTCATGCCCTTATTCACATAATACTGCCAAAAGTGATGGAGCCAGTCGGTGGACCCGCTGAGACTTCAAAGCTAAGGAACTCAAACTCGAAAGCCAATAAGATTCAAACAACCATAATGAGATTCAGTCAATCAAGACTCCTTAAGGTATTAGTTTAGGGTTCCTTTGACATGTAATTTATAAATATCCTATATATAACTGTAAATAAGGAATCATAAAATAAACATAATAAAACTGCAGAGGTTCAAGAACCACCAAAACTTATGTTTGGAAAGTGATGCAACACAGCACAGCATGGCTTTGTAACCGAAACCTCTACCATGAAAACGTGAGTGAAAGGGTGCTACTTTGACCACATTCTTTTCTTCTTCATATCGTATCGTTTCTTCGATGTTTGTCTATTAGACTGTACATTCAACAAGATGCTAGCTATACTCATTGTCAGTTAAGCTGTCGGTTTGCGTCATGAACCCTTTGTCCAGACACAGATATGTTATCATTTTATCAAATTTGTTGTTCTTCTTCTTCTCCTGAGCGTTTAGTCCCGCGCAGTCGCAGGGTCCGCTGTTCTTGTGATCTGTCGCCACCTCATCCTATCAAGGGCGTCATCTGCCGTGGCGCCGACTTCGGCGAGATCTCTCTTGATGACGTCCTTCCATCTTTTCCTGGGGGCTCCTCTTGGACGCTTTTCGGTGCCTCGAAATCTAGGGCCAACCATGTGGGGTGATCCTCTGGTCTTCTGAGGACGCGCCCATACCACCTCAGGCGCTGCTCTCTCATCTTCAGCTGGATCGGGGCTGTCTTCATCACTGCCCTAACATCCTCGTTTCGCACCCTGTCCCGACGGGTCCATCCACATGCCCACCTCAGCATCCTCATCTCCGCCGCGTGCAGTTGCCGCTCCTGCGCCTTACCCAGGGCCCAGCACTCACTGCCATAGAGGAGGGCAGTCTCACAACTGTTCTATAGAGCTTGCCTTTGAGCGTCCTGGAGCATCTACGGTCGCAGAGGATCCCTGTTGACGCCGTCCACTTGAGCCAGGCTGCGTTTATCCGCCCCCTGACTGCCTGGTCCACACTTCCTTCCTCGGATAGGTCACTTCCGAGGTAGCGGAATTCTTCCACCTTCTCGATCGTTTCCCCTTGGCAGTCTAGGATCGATCCAGCGCACTGCTCAGAGCTGATGAACTTCGTCTTCTTCACGTTCAGCCGTAGGCCGTTGTCTGCGAGGGCTCTCTGCCACAGCTGCACCTTCTCCTCCAGCTCCTCCTGGTTGTCGGCTACTAGGGCGATGTCGTCCGTAGAGGATCGTTCTGAGAGGACCTTCCTCAAGGTGGTTCACTATAGTGTCGAGTGTCAGCAGGAAGAGGAACGGGCTCAGAGCCGACCCTTGGTGTACCCCCACTGTGATGTCCACTTTCCTTGTCACCCCGTGTGGCGTTCGTATCGCCGTTTTCGAGCCCTCGTACATGTCCCTTATGACCGTGATCAGACGTTCCGGGACACCCCTCCCTCGAAGGGCATTCCAGATTACGGCCCGAGCTAGCCTGTCGTAGGCTTTTTCCAGGTCCAGGAATGCCAGGTAGCAGGGTTTTCGTTTCTCCCGATATTTCCCCATCACCTGACGAGCGATGAAGATGGCGTCTGTGGTGGACCTCTCAGGTATGAAGCCCCACTGCACCTGGGAGATGGGTACCATCTCCCTCAGCCTTGAGTCGACCAGTCGTTCGTAGATCTGCATCGTGTGTGAGATCAGTTTGATCCCTCGGTAGTTGGAGCATTCGGAAGCGTCTCCTTTCTGCTTGAAGATGGGGACCATGGTGCTGTTCCTCCAGTCATCCGGCATCTTACCTTCTTTCGTGATTCTGTTGAGGAACTGCGTCAGCCAGTTGATTCCGAGGTCCCCGAGCACCTTCTAAGCCTCTACTGGCACACCGTCAGGCCCTGTTGCCTTTCCGAGTTTCATCTTCCCTATGGCGTTGCGAACCTCTTCTTGCGTCCAGGGTGGGATGGGTCCTTCCGCTGGTTGTTCTTCCTCGGCCTCCCGACGAGGGAACTCCTCGTTCAGGAGTTCCTTGAAGTACTCCTCCCATCTCTCTCTGACCTCGACCGGCTTCCGTAACACCCTACCGTCAGCACTCTTCACAGTCTTCACTACTCGAATGTCGAGGCTAGCTCTATGACGCGCCTTGGCCAGGCGGATGACGAACTTCTTTCCCTCTGGCCCGTCTAGTTTCTCGTACAGGGCATCCATTTCCGCGTTCTTTGCTTTCGCTACAGCTGTTTTGGCCAGCCTCTTCAGCTTCCTGTAGGCTGTGAGATGCTCGGGTGCCCTCGTCTTCTGCCACAGCTTGTAGGCCTCCTTCCTCCTCTTCACAGCAGCCTGCACCTCTTCTTTCCAGAAGCAAGCCGATATATCCCCTCTGGTTCCTCCCTTTGTTTCTCCCAGGGTTTTCTTGGCACATCTCAGGATTGTTTGGGCTACATTCCTCCAGGTCTCATTCACGGGACCAGCTGGATCTGGAAGGCCTGCTTCGAGCACTGCCCTCCGTAGCTCGTTCCGCTCTGAACCCCGCAGTCTCCACCATCGGATCCTTGGTTCCGTCCTCACTTTGAGCCTGGTGGGTTGAGATATGCTAAAGTCGGCTACCAAGGGTCTATGCTGTGATGCCACGTCTTCTCCCGGAATGACCTTCACATCCCGGACTGTTTTCAGGGCAGCCCTTCGAACCAGGATGTGGTCGACTTCCGTCCTTCTTCCTCCGCTAGCATAGGTCACCTTCTGGCTCTCCCTCTTCGCGAAGAAGGTGCCACAGACAGCCAGGTCGTGGGCGACAACCAGATCCAGAATTCGTTCTCCATCCGGGTTTATCAGGTCGATCCCTTTACCTCATGAACCCTTTCCACTCCTCTTCTACCACTCCCCACATGCCCGATCATGTCCCCTGCTATGGAGAGGTAGTCGCCTTCTGGTACAGACCTTATGACTTCCTCGAGCGAGAGGTAGAAGTCATCTATGTCGTGCTGGGAGCATGCGGTCTGCGGAGCGTAGACAGACATGATGGTCCAGTAACCCTTCTTCGTGTCCAGCCGCAGTGACATGATGCGGTCGTTTATTCTTTGGACAGCCGCTACTGAATCCTTGAGGCACTCCGCGACAGCTATCCCTACCCCGTTCCTCTTGGTGTCCTCTCTGTTGTAGTACAGCTTGACCCGTTCTCCGATCTCTCTGGCTTTCGCCCCTTTCCATCGCGTTTCCTGCAGACACAGGACTTGTATCCTTCTACGCTTCATCAGGTCAGCCACTTCCCTAGATCTTCCGGTCAGCGTTTCCACATTCAGAGTCCCCAGTCGAACTAGCTTCTTTAGCCGAGGTCGTTCGGCCCTCAGTAGCCCTCGCATACTGACCACAGGACTCGGGCGGGGGTTCTGTGCGCCACTTCCGGGTGACGTCCTAGCCTTTACACTGATTCTAATGCAACTTGTGATCATGGTTTTGTGACGAGGTTTCTCCATCAGCGGGCCTGTCAACCTGGGCCTGACGCTGAAACCGTTGTCATTTTTGCAGGGCATGCTGTGCAGGAGCCGGGACCGTTTGTGCATGAAACTACACTACTAACTACTAGGCTAACTCGGCTTCATTTTATCAACCTTGTTAGAAGCAATATTTCCAGGTGGCAATGTTCGTTACTCCACGTGGTGCCACTGGAAACTGCCCGCTTTGCGAGCTAAGCCGAACACGGACATTCGATTGCAGGCGACAGGCCCTTGTGAGGCCGGCCTACGAACACCCATGTCACATCGCATGGTGTATGACAGCTCAAATGTTTCGAGATAGTGCTACGGCGTCCGCGGGAGCCGACGCGCACTCCCAAAGCCCGGCGAGTGTGAGAAGTATGTGAGGGTCCCTGATGCGAGGACGGCATTGGGGGCAACTGAGCCAGTACCGTAACGTAAGCAGGACCCGAGTGGCAACGCTGAATATGGGCACGTTGACGGACCGCTCTTGCGAGTTGGTTGAAGCACTGGAGCGTAGAAGAGTTGATTTCTGTGCGCTGCAGGAGACGAGGTGGTCCTGCAGCAAGTCAAGGGACATAGGACGTGACTTCAAGGCCGTTCTATGTGGAAGTCCCAGGACCACTAGTGGTGTCGGAATAATCGTCTCCGAACGATTTCGTGACTCGATTGTAAACGTCGAACGCTTTGACGATCGATTGATGAAGATCGTTATCGCGCTAAGGAGCGACTATTTCACTTCTTCTCTACGTATGCTCCGCAGACTGGCTGCTCCGATCAAGCGAAGGATGAGTTTTGGAACCTGCTTGATGAGAGGACAGCAGAGGTGCCGTCGAAAGATGTCATCATAGTCGCTGGTGACCTTAATGGGCACGTACAATACCGCTCGCGCCGCACGGTCAAAAGTGGGCGAAAAAACGCCAACATAGCGTCGCAAAGCGTCGCACGCTCATAACCTCTTCAGTTTTAGGTTTCTTGAATAAAGCTTGAAACCATTCGATTCGCCTCTTCGAGATCTACACAAACATGTGTAAAACTTTATCGGACCACCCGTATTTTCGCCGTGGGTGGTCCAAAATTGGCTGACGGGCGATTAGAGCAGCTTATTTCCCAGGATATGCGTGCTTTCGGAGCATCTCAAAGATGGCGTACGTCGTCAGTGCTCTGTCATGCCAGGAATGCCCAGTGAGTGCGCCGTGCACAATGCACACAGAACCTAACCTATCAATCGAGTGGGCGAGAGCATGTCCCCTGCGCTTCTATCTTCTCTCACTGGGAACTGCGACGTTTTCAAGACTATTTCTAGCCGTTTGGAGAATGTTATCAGAAATTCCCGCCACCCCACTCAGGATTAGCTCCAATCTGTCACAGCGAAACTTTGGTGTGCGCCGTGGACAATGCATACAGAATCGAACCTTTCAATCGAGGGGGGGGGACAGCTTGTAGACTGAGCGTTTGGGGAGTTTTATCAGAAATTTCTTGCCGCCCTAGACAGGAGTTGCTCTAAGGCTGTGTAGCTAGAATTTGGAGTGCGCCGTGAACAATGCATAGAGAATCGAACCGGTACTTGTGAAGCAAAGGGCCCGTGGTGCCGTGGGGTTGCCGGGAAACATGCTAACGCGGCAAACCCACGGCACCACGAGGCCGGTA
The DNA here is from genome assembly GCA_947359475.1 of Heligmosomoides polygyrus bakeri. Classification (NCBI taxonomy): domain Eukaryota; kingdom Metazoa; phylum Nematoda; class Chromadorea; order Rhabditida; family Heligmosomidae; genus Heligmosomoides; species Heligmosomoides polygyrus. Next base: position 75,652,232 of record OX375868.1, read on the forward strand.
CTTATGAAGCATCCGTCCTCGGGTGCCGTGGGTTGCCACGTTTCCGTTGCCGTTGCCGCGTTAACATGTTTTCCGGCTGCCCCACGGCACCACGGGCCCTCTGCTTCATAAGTACCATCGAACCTTTCAATCGAGGAGGGGGGGGGGGCGGGGACAGCTTGTAGACTGATCGTTTGGGCAGTTTTATCAGAAATTTCTTGCTTCCCTACTCAGGAATTGCTCCAAGGTTGTCCAGCGAGCCTTTGGAGTGCGCCATGAACAACGCATACAGAATCGAAACTTTCAATCGAGGAGGGGGGGGCGACCGCTAGCAAATTGCACGCGCGGGCGTCTTCGGAGCACAATAGCTCTGTCAAGTTGGAACCTTTCAGGTTGCAGCTTGTAGGTCTTGTAGGCAGTCAAACGGTCTGCTAACACGCCATAGAAGAATGGTTTAGGATAGGAGGGGGCAATGTTATAGGGGTGCGAAAATACAGGTGAGGCTTGCGTGACGCATTTTTTTCTGATTTCGGTGGACCACTGCGAGAAGACGCGGAGAGCTAACGGCCTCAAAATGCGTACGCTACCAGAGCGCTTAAGGTACTTTACGATGACGTGCTCGCAGCTCCTCAGCTGCCCAAACTGCCTAGCCTCAGTTGTCGTTTTAGAGCGGCGAAACCTAGCGGTTAGAGTTTCTTGCGCTCCTACTCGCCCAGATTTGAGTCTTCGACACTCCCAATACCACCGTTTTGTTCATAATGAAAAGCGCTATCGAATGGTGTCAATTCCGGCCGATTTTGGAAACATTGATTTTTTGACAATTTCGCATCGAGGACGAGACCGCTACGGACGTCGCAGACGAACGATGACGTCATCGAAAATCGATGTTTTCGAAATTGGCCAAGCTTGATACCATTCGATATAACTTTTCCTGCTGATTTTATAGTGTTACTAGGAGTATCGCGAACTGTGATGTGGACGGACAAGAGCGCGGAGAAAATCGACCGTTGTTGTGCCAAATAGGACGCAAGGGCGTGTTCGGAGCGCAGTAACTCTGTAGAGATCCAATCGATCTGGCTGCAACTTGTCGGTTTAGTAGCCAGTAAAACGTTCTAGTAGAGTGCTGAAGAATAGCGATATAGCTTGTAAATAGACGAAGTAACAGCGGCGCGAATATGCAGGTGGGGCTTGCGTGACGCATTTTTTTCCGACTTCGGTGGACGACCGCGAGAAGTCGCGGAGAGCTAACGGCCTCAAAATGCGTACGCTACCAGAGCGCTTAAGGTACTTTACGATGACGTACTCGCAGCTCCTCAGCTGCCCAAACTGCCTAGCCTCAGTTGTCGTTTTAGAGCGGCGAAAGCTAGCGGTTAGAGTTTCTTGCGCTCCTACTCGCCCAGATTTGAGTCTTCGACACTCCCAATAACATCGCTCTGTTCCGCTTGAAAAGCGCTATCGAATGCTATCAATTTCGACCGATTTTTGGAATATCGATTTTTTTTTTGACAATATTCCATCGAGGATGTAGGCGCCCTAGGCCGAGGTGCGCGGATGATGACGTCATCGAAAACCGATATTTTCGAAATTGGCCGAACTTCCTCGTGCAAACTTTTTCCAAAATCGTTGAAAATTCCGCCGACTTTGGTAGGTTTTGGATTTTCTTCTGGTTAATTGAGAGTGGTCGGGTCAGGATCATCGATCTTGCTCAAAATTCGTATAGGGTCGGGGACTTATTCGGGGTGCCGAACACGATGCCGAAGTACATTTGGACGATTACGGCAGGAGACCGCTCATACCGATAAGTGTGATCGGTGACCCTGACCACCTTCAAACGGGAAGTAACTTGCTGAAGTCGGCGGAATTTTCAAAAACGAACGTCGGATTCATAATCAGCGCCCCAAGTAACCCCTAGATGATTTTGGACAAAGTTTGCACGAGGAAATTTGGTCAACTTCGAAAATACCGGTTTTCGATGACGTCATCTTACGCGCAGCTCGGGCTAGAGCGCCCACGCCCTCGATTTTGTCAAAAAATCGATTTTTTTTTAAAATTGATCGAGAGTGACACCATTCGAAAGAGCTTTTCGTTGTGAACAAAACGATGTTACCGGGAGTGTCGGAAACTCAAATATGGGCGAGTAAGAGGGCAGGAAACTTCAACCGCTAAGTCCGCTGCCCTAAGACGGCGGAGAGAGTTATTGTGCTCCAAACACGCCCGCGCGTGCAATTTAGCGCAACAACGGTAGATGTTCTCCGCGCTGTTGCTCGCCCAGATTACAACTTTCCCAGTCTAAATGACACCATTCAATTCAGCATGAAAAGCTCTATCGAATGGTATCAAACGTGGCCCAACTCGAAGACATCGATTTTTCGATGACGTCATCGCCCTTCCGCCGCGGCCTCGTTCTCGATGCGAAATTGTCAAAAAATCAATGTTTCCAGAATCGGCCGGAATTGACACCATTCGATAGCGCTTTTCGTTATGAACAAAATGGTGGTATTGGGAGTGTCGAGGACTCAAATCTGGGCGAGTGGGAGCGCAAGAAACTCTAACCGCTAGCTTTCGCCGCTCTAAAACGGCAACTGAGGCTAGGCAGTTTGGGCAGCTGAGGAGCTGCGAGCACGTCGTCGTAAAGTACCTTAAGCGCTCTGGTAGCGTACGCATTTTGAGGCCGTTAGCTCTCCGCGTCTTCTCGCAGTGGTCCACCGAAATCAGAAAAAAATGCGTCACGCAAGCCTCACCTGCATTTTCGCACCGCTGTAACATTGCCCTCTCCTAAGCTAAGCCATTCTACTTCCGTGTACCTATAGAAAGTTCTACTGCCTACTAGATTCACAAGTGACAGCCGAAACGATTCGAACTCGACAGAGTTATTGTGCTCCAAACACGCCCACGCGTGCAATTTAGCGCAACAACGGTAGATGTTCTCCGCGCTGTTGCTCGCCCAGATTACAGCTTTCCCAGTCTAAATGACACCATTCAATTCAGCATGAAAAGCTTTATCGAATGGTATCAAACGTGGCCCAACTCGAAGACATCGATTTTTCGATGACGTCATCGCCCTTCCGCCGCGGCCTCGTCCTCGATGCGAAACAGTCAAAAATTGATGTTTCCAAAATCGGTCGAAATTGATACCGCTCGATAGCGCTTTCCATGCTGAACGGAACGGTGTCATTGCGAGTTTCGAAGACTCAAGTCTGGGCGAGTAGGAGCGCAAGAAACTCCAACGGCTAGGTTTCGCCGCTCTAAAACGGCAGCTGAGGCTAGGCAGTTTGGGCGGCTGAGGAGCTGCGAGCACGTCATCGTAAAGTACCTTAAGCGCTCTGGTAGCGTACGCATTTTGAGGCCGTTAGCTCTCCGCGTCTTCTCGCAGTGGTCCACCGAAATCAGAAAAAAATGCGTCACGCAAGCCTCACCTGTATTTTCGCACCCCTATAACATTGCCCCCTCCTATCCTAAACCATTCTTCTTTGGCGTGTTAGCAGACCGTTTGACTGCCTACAAGACCTACAAGCTGCAACCTGAAAGGTTCCAACTTGACAGAGCTATTGTGCTCCGAAGACGCCTGCGCGTGCAATTTGCTAGCGGTCGCCCCCCCCCCCCTCCTCGATTGAAAGTTTCGATTCTGTATGCATTGTTCATGGCGCACTCCAAAGGCTCGCTGGACAACCTTGGAGCAATTCCTGAGTAGGGAAGCAAGAAATTTCTGATAAAACTCCCCAAACGCTCAGTCTACAAGCTGTCCCCCCCCCCTCGATTGAAAGGGTCGATTCTGTATGCATTGTCCACGGCGCACACCAAAGTTTCGCTGTGACAGATTGGAGCTAATCCTGAGTGGGGTGGCGGGAATTTCTGATAACATTCTCCAAACGGCTAGAAATAGTCTTGAAAACGTCGCAGTTCCCAGTGAGAGAAGATAGAAGCGCAGGGGACATGCGCTCGCCCACTCGATTGATAGGTTAGGTTCTGTGTGCATTGTGCACGGCGCACTCACGGGGCATTCCTGGCATGACAGAGCACTGGCGACGTACGCCATCTTTGAGATACTCCGAAAGCACGCATATCCTGGGAAATAAGCTGCTCTAATCGCCCGTCAGCCAATTTTGGACCACCCACGGCGAAAATACGGGTGTTCCGATAAAGTTTTACACATGTTTGTGTAGATCTCGAAGAGGCGAATCGAATGGTATCAATCTTTATCCAAGAAACCTAAATCTGAAGGAGTTATGAGCGTGCGACTCTTTGCGACGCTATGTTGGCGTTTTTTCGCCCACTTTTGACCGTGCGGCGCGAGCGGTATTGTAGGTGCTACGAAGGACGGGTACAGCTGCCATGGTGGTTTCGGATACGGATCACGTGACGCCGATGGTGAGCGCATTCCTGATTTCGCGGAATCGCATAACCTCACCATTGTGAACACCGTTTTCCGAAAACGCGACTCCCACCTCATCTCATATTATAGTGGAAGTACCAAGACTCAGATAGACTTTTTCCTTGTGAGAGATAGCGACCGGAGTCTTGTCACAGACGTGAAGGTGAGACGACCACCCCACAGCACCTACCGCTGATCTGCACTCTGAAGATTGCCCCTCCGAGGCTGAAGCAGGTCGAGCGATGCGGTGCTGCAAGAATCAAGTGGTGGCGAATGAAAGAGAAGGAAGCAGCTGTGATATCTAGCGTGAGGTTACCGACAGTTACGACTGTCGACGAAACTTGGAAGAAGACGACCGACGCGATTCGTCATGCTGCACGATTGGAACTCGGCACTACTAAGCCTGGACGACGCAAGGTCGACAAGCAGACATGGCTGTGGACAGATGACGTGAAAGCCAAAGTTCGAGAGAAGAAAACGCTTTATCACGTGTTTCTCTGCGAAAAGACGGCCGATAACTGGCAGAAGTATCAGAAGACGAAGAAGGCTGCAAATAAGGCCATGGCTGTTGCAAAAGCCATTCATTATAGAGATGTCAAGGAGAAGCTCGAGTCGCGCGATGGTGGGCGGTATCTGTACCGACTTGCAAAGTTTCGCCATCGGCAGACCGAGGATATTGAGATGTTTTTTGGCATGAATGATGAGAACGACCATCTTCTTACGGATCGCAAGAAGGCATTGAAGCGATGGCGCGACTACTTAAAGGAAATCTCTACAGTAGAATTTCCGCATCCAGTCATCCCTTCTACGGCTCCAACCCACGGCCCCGTTCAAAAGAGCACCGTGGAGGAGATGGAGGCGGCTTTGAAGAAGATGAGACCAGGCAAAGCGACTGGGCCCGAGGACGTGGCAGATGATTTATGGAAATCCACATACTTGTACCCTGCTGAGTGGTTGGGAAAGTTCTTTAATCAGGTTTTGGCCGATAAAAAAGTGCCTGAGTGTTGGCGCCAAAGTACGACGATTCCAATTTGGAGGAAGAAGGGCAGTCCTGCAGACTGCTCCAATTACCGTCCGATTCGCTTGCTTTCGCACAGCATGAAGATCTTTGAGCGAATTGTCGATGGACGAATTCGGGACATCGTCCAGCTTTCCAGCAATCAGTGCGGCTTCGTGGCCAGCTGTGGCACCGTTGATGCCATACATGCCGCCCGCCTCCTGATAGAGAAGCACCGCGAGAGACAGAGGGCAGTGCATATCGCCTTTCTCGAATTGGAGAGGGCCTTTGACAGCGTACCGTGTGAAGTGATATGGCACGCCCTGCGTCAACATGGAGTTCCTGAAGAGCTCATTGAGTGGGTGCGAAATCTCTACTCGTGTCCAAAGAGTCGAGTTCAAGCTGCAGCTGGAACATCGATGGAGTTTCCCATCTCTCTCGGGGTACACCTGGGTTCTGCGCTTTCCCCGCTCCTCTTTATTCATGGATGCCATCACACGAGATTTTCAGAAGCCCGTCCCTTGGAAGTTCCTCTACGCTGATGACGTAATACTCGCCCACGAAGATAAAGGTGACTCTCCAAGCGATCACACCAACTTGCAGCGATAGCTGCAAGCGGATTGGTGGTACCCTACTTTTATGTTGTCACGACCGTGAGTCAAATTAGAGGAAAAGTATATAACTGTCATAACAAATTCTTTCGTAGAAGGAATTTCGTAATCATTAGTAACATATCGTTCTCACAAGGTTTGTTTCAAGACCGCGGAAAGCCTCGCTGTGGTGATAGAATGCTCTGATACGCGCGCGTAAGCTGGACGGCTCGGGCTCGACACTCGACATGCAACGGTGCAGCGGGAACGACGAGGATTTGCAGCAGTTTACCCTCTATTTTCTTGAATCGCTCTTACCTGTTAATGGTTTGTGATCTATGCTAGCTCTATCTAGGTCATTAGAATCGCTAGGTCTTAGATTGGTTCAAACATGACTCTCATATGCAACTCTCTTCGTATCGCGGCCGATTGTTGTTCTATAAAGATGTATTATTTGTTTAATTGCCTAAACTGTGTGATCTACCGAGTGGCGACAGAAGCACGAAGTGCTCAAGCAGCATTTGTGTCGGAAACTGGTGAATTGGCGACCTGTTTGTTCCAAAAATAAAAGAGAAAGAACCTGCATGACGCCCAATTTAGAACGACTTTAGTGGTTCTAACATTTTTATCAAGACACACGTTATATTCGTATAATCGACTGAAATGTAACTGAAAACAACCCTTGTCATAAAAATGAATCGAATTATCTCTAAAATACTGCTGCATCTCCACTTGTTTCCTCAAGTTGAGAGGGAGGAGGATGTCAGGACAGTATCGAAAACACGCCCGGCTCAGTAGGACGCAGGAAAGCACCATCTGATTTGATAGAGGCACAACAGCAGAAAATGTTCTTGCTACGTAAAGACAAATCGAAAATGGAGAGCGGCTCTCCTTCAAAACTCCAAACGTGGTACAGTATTTTCACACAAACGTATTTCTTGCAGCTGTTTGGGATGTTAAAAAGATGTTGAGTGTTGATTTGAGTCTCACAAATCTGTCGAAACCCATAACCAACTATCTTTCTTTTCGAATCTCAATATATTTCTAGAAATCAGGCGAATTGAGCTATGCGCAAGTTCGAATGAGATTTCGAGTGGAAACATCTATAAAGGACGACGACGCCAGGGATCGAGGCCTCTCTTCGGCTTCTTCTCACCACCGTTCCTCCTCGGCTACGAGTCGACTGCGTTCAAAAAGTTGCAAGAGCTTAAGAGAGTGTGGCATAGGAGAAACCTGAGAGAAGCATTTTAGGTGAGGAACGAGGAACTCGTAATCCGCGTGACTTCAGTACTTCCAGAGCTCCACTAGCCACAACATCGAAATTACGGCTGTGTACCCTTAGTTACGTTGGGCACATCTGTTATAGGTAGGGGTGGCGTGGTCAGAATCGCCGGTGCACTAGAACTTCGAATAATTGTAATGATTTGGTATTTTGAGTATCGATAGAGGATTCAAAATTCATTTCTTAAACAGCATCCCCTTGCTCTCACCTCTCCCAACTATTTTTATTGAGCTCTCTCGTTGTCGAAGGATATTCGACAACGAGAGAGCTCATTAACCGGGTCCTCCTGGCAAAATTAGGTGATAGCTTAGCAGGATGTGGATCCTAGAAGTTTTATATTGCATTTCTATTCAGAGGAGGGCGCAGCAGGTGGAGTTCGTGTCACCATTGACGGCAGCACCAGTAGTCAATCAACTCGTCTGCGAAACTGAATCTAACTATGTAGGAACTTCTCAACATACTACGACATCGTCCAGCGTATTTCTCGAGCGTTTCAACATAATGAAGTTCAACATGAAAACCATGCGGAATACGCTTGAAAAGCTATACGAAAGTGACACCGTTAACCAACTGACGTTTGAAACAAATTAACTGTCTCACCACCAAGGCAGGAGGACAATTTTGAGGCAGAAAAACAAACACAAACAGTGATTTTGCTCGCACAACGAGTGAAGGCGCTCAGTAGGTAAGATATTCCTTCTTTCTACGTGGAGTCTTCACCATTCTGCAGCATATCATCGGCGAAGTCTCGTGTAGTAGTACTGCTCGTGATAAGCGCTCTGCTCTGAAATTCCAGCAAACAGACTTTTGGACCGTTTCATTTAACACTGCAGTTTATTCTGTACCCATTGCGTAAATATAGACAACGCCATGATACAACATTCAATCTTTATTAGAAGAAACCAGTTCAATGCTGGAAAATCAAAAACACAGGATGTCTTATGAACCATACAATTTGCAAGAGCTATTAGCAAGTGCTCTGGAGTCAACATGAACTGGGCAACGGAAACAATAGCACTATAATGAACCAAAGGCATTTTCTCATCAAAAACCTAGCTGTCATTACCGTACACATAGTGCACCCTCCTTTGCACATTGGCTGTCAGCTGAGCCATAAATTTCTTGGGATAGTCCGTCATCGAAAAATTTCCCATTGCCTCGACTCGCTTCAAATAATTCTTTCCCCAATCCCAGGCGCGCACATCGCGGTAGTGCCTTAATGATGTAATTTCCTCTTAAAAACAGCTACTACAAAGTAGGTGATAAACTGTTTAAACAAACTCGGGTAACACACAGGGTTTGAATGTAGAAGGCTTTCTGCGTTTCATTGCATTTCTAGTGCTTCACCTGCTCTGTAACTTCGCATGTAATGTAAATGTTTGTGGCGCTTTTTTGTTAGAGTTACTCTTATGAGAGGATATTTTGATCCAGAATGTGAGCAGCATTGGGAGGTATGGGCGCTACAGGCGGCCTAACCAATCAAGGAACCGACCATATTCATACTATTTGGGTGCCACACCCAATGGTCGGCCTGATTGGCTGCCGCATTATCACCTCCCAATGCTGCTCACATTCACGATTTGGGCCTATACATTTTTGAGCTTCTTAAGGAACCATTATTAGGTTTTTTTTAGATGACTCCACATATAAACAAAAGAAGCTGGAGGGTAAAACAGATGGGTAGGGTACTCGATAGAACGTTGACCAAAACCTTGAAATAGCGTCAATGTAGACGCTTTAGCTGTCATTTAAGTGACTATGCTTAATCTGCAAACCAAGGTCATGTCACAAATCTTTGAACACCCTCGTTTTGAAATAGAGCCTGCTTAGATAGTCTTTGTGCATTGAAAAATCATTTTCACCACTTTTTATTCGAGTTTAGATAGGAATGAAATATTGCGGAAAATAACCGTAAAAATAACTGTGTATGACCTCAAGAGTTACTAATAGCTGCCAGATCAGGAGCTTCAAGAAATTTTCCACAAAACGTAAACTAGAATTTATTATTCAGTACAGTTCTTATTATTATTATTATTATTATTATTATTATTATTATTATTTAGTGCAGTAGTAGTGCAGTAACTGTGCGCTCTTCTTGGGATCACCGCTCATAACGCTCGCCGTGAGATTAGAGCATTTTCAAAGGCCGACAATGGCTATCGAATAAAAAAATTGAAAGATGACGAAGGAATTTCCGCCCTTGCGTTGTTTTAAACCTCAATGATTGCTTAACATTTGTTCTTTCTTTTAGGCTTTCAAGAGCTCACCTAATTACTCCTTCCTCAGGTCGTAATCGATAAGACGTGTAGCCTTTGAAATACGATTGCGCAGAGTGGATGTTCATAACGAGGACATGAAAAACAATTATTGTAATAGATCATTGAAAACCTTGAAAGCTGCAATGAAGTAAAGGCCTTCAACGTTTCAAATAGATGTCGATTTTAACTGTCTGCAGATCTACCTTCTTGGGGTCAATAATACTCCTTTCAGTGTGGGCAGGTGGTCCAACATGAGAAGTGTTGTGGTATCTTCTAGTTGGCATCCAGTTTAAAATCTAAAACAATTTCTATTCCAAATGTGCTTGTAAGTTGAAAAGTAAATAGGGAGTTCGGTTTTCGGGGGGTTCGGTTGGCCAATCTGTACTTCTTTTTTGCACAACAACTTTGGAAAACTACTTCGCTAGTGGGATCAATGCCGGAAACAAATCTTGCTCAGAATGGTACGTATTTGCACCTCATGGATCATGCTATACGTCAGCACGTGTATTTTAAAAAGGGGATTCTGTGTTTAATATAACTGTGGTACTCAATTCTTTTCTGCTATATTGAAATGAAATAAAATTATAATTTTCTTTGTTGCATGGAATGTCACCAGTAAAATTATCTTTGACGGATCGCCGTCGATATCCATAGGATCCAGCGAAGTAGAGCCACAGGATAGTTTCGTTCAATTCGCTGTTGCTTCCACTACTTCCGAAAATAATGTCCAACATCAGGAAATGTAGTGAGAATTTCCAAAATCAGATGCTCTACAATGTCAAAAAATGTTTAGAAAGTGGATGGAATGCTTTATCTTTTTAAAAAATGTGCAAATGATATGAATTGTTTTATCGTAATCGGATTGCGAAATGTACCTGAGATTTATTCACATAGTGTGCCGGCATGGTGTCGTTTCTTAGAATCCACCGTTGGCGAAATTGAAGAGCAGCAATTTTGGGATCTTTCACATTTCTAGAATCGAATTTACAATTTCCGTTTAGTTTAAATAAAACGAGATTTAATAGGATTTGAAAAATCCACCTAATAAAGTCAGAGATCGTTCCTGGATAGTCTGTCGTAATTAATCTTTCGTCAAGATCGCCAAATATAATCCACTGTGAGTGACCTCGGGCTCGAACAAGACACTCCTTCATAAAATAATACGTATATGTTTATTCCTTCTTAATAAATCATCCAGTTATTCTGACTGGAAGCATCGTCGAGTTTCATGCAAAAACACAAAGGACTATGTAGACGAAGAGCGAAATGTTCACACAAAAGCTTAGCTGACACTTTTGGTTAAGGCTTGTAACTGAGCGTGTTCCGCGGTATATCACACGATATGTGATAAGGTTGGCCAGATACGCTCCAACCCTTTTTGGTTTTTTCTTCAATATTGACGACCTGGTTTGACCCTGCACTTTTGCATCATTCAAAAATATATGCAGTAGACTACAACTTTGTTTCGACAAAATATAATACATAGATATAACAGTCCCCTTCAGTTCGCCTCCGAATGAGACGCAACTCTCGATATAAAGCAGATTTTTGGGAACCGGCCAGCTCACCTTCACGACAATATCAACCAACTGCGGTTAAGACGCATTGTATACAACGCTACTCCCGTTATAGCGAGGTTCTGAAGGCAGTTCTATGTTTAAAATGACTAAATGAAATGTTATAACGCGGCCAGAGCGTATTCCGGTCCCTCACAGATATTGAAGACGAGCAAAACGCTGACTGCGTTTGTGATCAGACCTACCATTATGTTGCCTCGTTCATAGTCACAAGCGGCAACAGTGTAATAATAAAATGGTTCCACATCAACGTTTATGGTGCGTGCTGGGTTCACAAAGGTGTTCATACAGGGTGTGTAAAAGGTATTGACGCAGTGAATGACCGTGTGGAAATAGCATTGCGCAGTAAGATTTAGCATATTCACTCCCAAAGCATGGAAAATGATGTGACAAACACGATAGAATAAGTCGTTGTCGATTCTGGCTCCTTTACTGTGAACACAGGAGCGAAAACGATATGAAAACTCATGCGCCGCAAATACTCTACGTGGATTTCGTCCCGTGCTTTGAACAGAGTAGTCTGCAGCGATTGTTCACCTAGTACTCTATCTATATGCTGTTCTAGGAGGTATTGTTGCGATCAAAGTTATCGTGCCATGCGGGAATTGAACCCGCATCCCCTGCTTTTCAGGCAGGATTACAGCGCATTTGATCGTACACAACATCCTCAATCGTGGGAGAGTGTAGAGGGGCCATAGTGTCGCGGATGTGGCATGCGCTTTACCAACGTTGGTAGGAAAGTGAGCCAACGTCCCACCGGGAAGAGAGTAAGTGAGCGTTCGAGTTCCGCTCGGCTCGAGAGTTTTGATCGCAACAAATGGTCTTGCGGCAAGAATTAACACAATTTTGATGTTGACCTCGTCCAACCTACGTCTGGTACTCGTTACTCCTTAGGCATATGCAATTGTTATTCTTATGCATATACCAGAGAGCGTCTCTAGGGACAGGACTTCGTTGATAATTTAATGTTGTTTTGTGCCTTCATTCTCTCTTCATGGTCACGTATGTTATTGCTATAGTTATATTTAGTCATTAATATAGAGAAATCTCTGCATAAAAACTGCAAAGAAGGTCAGCTCCGGTTGGGACGCGACTCCCGTTATAACGCGGATTTTCTCGGGTCACCAAAAATGAGTTATAACGAGAGGGGACTGTATACGAACACCCCGAATAGTCTGTAAACCTCGTTGCATTCAATGCGGGAGGGAGGGGATTGGAGGTCTTCTGCACTTTTCTGCTGACGAAGAAACTTATTTCATATGCGTGATAAATTAATCTTACAAGTACTGAAAGAATATGCCATTTCCAGTCCGTTCTGTTGGAGTGGTCGTGCAGTACGATTTGTTCCACTTCTCCGGTTCGAATATAGTCGTCCACCAGTATGCGACTGTACTCATCTAACTCTTGAATATAAATGTAAAAGTGTGTCGCTCCCTAAAATACTAATCGTTGGCAGTAGGCAACACTGGAAAGGATTTTGACATCGGTAAGAAAATAAATTCGCTTAATTAGAACTAGATCGACGAAGTATCTGAATCTGTCAATCAGCAATTTTGGAGAATGGAAGCTATTCGTGGTTTTGCCTTCAAGCATAGAGAATTTTTCTCAAAGGAAAGATTTCTAAAACGAACACCTATCCCTATTCTGTTATTCCGTCCTTTCCTCAATGATAATTCAGATTTTATTAACGGAGGACTTAATTGGGCAAAAGGGGCGCTTCGAAGACTTGGACATACAACTTGCCCAATCGTTCTAAACACAAAGTGGCAGCCTTGAAAGTTTGCGAATGAATTTAAAATCATTAAAGTAGTTGAAGTGTGCGACCTGTCAAATATGTCTGAGCAAAATTTATCTCTTATTAAGAGTGGGAGGCTCATCACTTGTTTCCTGTCACAATTATGCTTTCGGTTCATGAAATAAGTGTTGTTGTCACCAAATCAACTACTGTAGGTGTGTTACATTATGCAAATGATCTAATACAGGAAGCTGTTCTTTAAGGGCAATGAAGTTTTGGTCTTGTTGGGAAACTTTCTACACTATTCGTACGTTCGGGGTAATCTGCAATTGCACCAGCTAAGCATAGTAGTAATTTTAGTAAAATTGTAGCATAATAGTAATTTTAGTAAAATTTTAAAATAGTAAAATAGTAAAATTTTATTCCCCATACTACCGGTTCAACAGCTGAAAACAACAGTGGAGTCAAATGGGTGCATATAAAGCGAGGTAAGGATGTGCTGTTTACCACGCTTTTGTTGTAGATCGGTGAAGTCAACGCCCGCTGCTGTTCGAGATCACGCCACCGTCGTGCGATAGGCGCGAACCCCGAAGGCTACGGTGCTCGATAACACCACAGCGTTCTTCTTTAGGGTAAAGGACTTCGCATTCGTTACTCCACCACAGTCATCGAGGCGTGTCTACGGTGTCACCTTGTCTTTGACTCGGCACCACAACTCCACCAAGGTCATTCGCAGCGCCTTCGAGAGTGCGCCAGAGGCAGTCCAGGTCTCGCCTACCGTCTGCGATTTCCCTATCGACGACGCCCTAGAGGACGAGTTCGTGACAGCGCTCGCCCGCCCTAACGCGTCGACAGCGAATCGTTTTTCAGAGAGGCAAGCGCCTCGGGGGCAACTTTGCAGGTTGATACGTTCGTTCTACCCTGCACACCCGCATAAGGGCCTCCTTCCGTTGAAGGTCTTCAAACTCACATCTGACGAACGGGCATGGCTTGAGGACTGGGCTGGAGACTTCACCAACTATAGGCGCATCCAGGCTCAGCCCGTAGCCGCATGGCACAGATATTTAACGTCGTCTGTTCAGCTCTGGTCACAATCAACAATCTCGGCGACGATCAACGGCCGCTTGGCCTGACAGCTGTGGTCCACAGCATGGACGCCTACCCGCTTCGGCTGGACTTCACCACCACGGACATGTCGTCGGAGTGTGGGTCGACCACTAACCGCCCTGTATACCTGTGGGTGGTCGGCTCGCGCTCTCTAGTTCTATTCAGAGGTCCCAACACCACTACAGCGACCGTTCTCTTTCGATTCGATTCGTTGCTCATGGGCTCATCGTTCTCTACTTGCAGACTGTCGCGTGTATGGAACAACGGAGGGCGGCACTACATCAGTGCTCATTCGTGTCCGCCTGGGCTCACTTTCCGCTGGTGCCATCCCGTCTACGAGATCATTTCGTCGCTCGAGCTGTTCAAAGGCTTCTCAGTCTCGTCGGGTTCCAGAGCAGCGGATGTCCTCGACACCGTTTATGGTGGTCTTCGCGCTCCCAGTGGGCCTGTTGGTCCTATAGTAGGCCTTGAACGGACGTCGATTGGCGGGAGGACATTGGACCTGCAACCCGACCAAGTAAATGCGTTCCAGCTCGCCGCCGTTGATCAGCCCGTGATCGCTAAACAGGCCGCCTTCGGTACAGGCAAGACGGTCATCGCTGCACTCCTCGCGGCCCGGATCTTCCGTTCGCAGCAGTCCACCGTCGTTGCGACAACCATTACCAACACGGCCGTCGCTCAGTTCACCGACAACTGTTGCGTCTCGATGATCACCGTGACTTGGACATCGTGCGCTACGCATGCGACTCCGCGCTGTTGGACTCGCCCACCACGCCGGTCGACATCCACACCGTGCTCAAGCGCATCGCAGACGATTGTGGCCACCGGATGTGTCAGAGCAGGCACTCAAGATCTGCAGATGATGCAAACGTGGACGCGAGCTACTCGAAACGTACCTCTTCGATCCTGACCGACCATCTCACGGAGGAGCAGCGAGAGCGAGAGGTCTCCGACATCACGAGCGACGTTATCCGCACCATGTTCGAGGTGCGGCCGCAGGCAGTAGTGTGCCTCATCACGTCTGTTTAGCGAGTTCCTGGCAGACGTCAAGACCGTGATCGCAGGCGAAGTCTCGCAGACTCCGGAGCCCGCTATGGTAGCGATCGCCACGCGACTTCCGCAGGCTCGCCACATTTACATCGGCGACATTCATCAGCTCGAGCCGCACGTTCGCTGCTCTCGGTCATCGAACCCGGCTCGGTTCGGAGCTCGCGGCGTAATGGAGTTGCTTCTAGAGAAGGGAATACCATCGGCGCCACTCAATACGACGTTCAGGTGCCACCCTGATCTGCTTGAGCTGCGAACCAGCTCTGCTATCACTGGAGCCTTCGCAGTGGCACCCAACCCGCCGAACGGCAGATGTTCCTGAACGCAGTACGCTGTTCGCCTACAAACTGCCGTTCTACTTCGTCGACGTCGCGGGATCATCAACACGTGCCATCACCGGGTCCCACTCCAACGTCGAGGCCGAGTGCTGCTGAGATCGTCACGTCCCTACTCCGCAACGGTGTCGCTCCTGCCTCAATAGCCATCGTCGTCTTCTACAGGGAGCAATACCGGATTCTGTAGGACTTCTCCAGCAATTTCCACGTCGGCCTGCATACCGTGGTCTGTGTCCAGGGTTGTGAAAAGGACATCGTCATCGTCCTTTGGACACGAACGAACTTCGAACCGTCCCAAGGCGAGTTCGTGGACGATCTTAAGCGTCTCAACGTGGCTCTTACCCGTTGCCGTCACGGGCAGTTCGTTCTCGGCCACGAGAGTTCCCTCGTCCAGTTGCCTAACTGGGCGCTGGTCCTGAATTGGGCTCGCCGCACGATGTTTCACGATTGGTGCGAACTTGCCGGACCTCTTCCGTTGAAGACGTATTTTTTACGATGCTTTGATCTAAGGTAAGCATTCTTTCCTTCTTCTTTTTTTGGTTCTCTTTCATTTTTTACAATTACGGCTAGGTTACTACCCCTTTTTTTCCTACCTCACTGTGTCTTTCGGTTAAAGTCCGGGACGGACTTTTGTTAAAGGGGGAGGTGTGAGGGTTTGGAAAGTTCGGAACCGTATCCCACATCCATGACCTCTACTGGATCAGGGTTGACCTACTGCGATCTGGCCACAGACACTGACGGAGACTATTTAAGGCCACCGCCGCCGCCGACGCCATTCTCGACTGCCGCCCGACACCGACGGATCCCCTTCCGATGCCATCGATGGGCTCGTCGGCCTGATCAACCGCCGTGCCGTCGCCGTCATCAACCACCGCACCTGCCTCCGCCGACTTCACCTCTAGGCTCGGCCGTTTCCTGTTACGATGTGCAGATAAACCATTATTACCGAAGCGCGTTGCCACACTCGAGGGGTAACTGCCCCAGCCATTACTATCTGTAGCGGTAGCGAGGACCACAGTTAGATCAACATTCTTGACCTATAGAAGCTGGCGGGAGTTAAACTTACTTCTAGCACAAAGCGAGAATTTCTTAGGATTACATGAGTATTCGCTCGCTTGATTGTTGTCTAACGTTGCTTTGCTGTAACTGCTTCCGTTCTCAATTACTGGTGCCTTCTTAATCCACAAACTTAGCGTTTTTAATGTGTGTGCTGTTGTTCCTTTTTTGTTTTTGTGTTTTTTATTAACTGCGTGGCTACCACCACGCTGTGGATAAATATAAATAAAATAAAATAAAATAAAATCGTCGAGTCCATTCCATGCCGATGAAAAGGAGTCATTGAAGCCAAAGGTTTTGCGGCAAAGCATTGATGTTGCAGTTATGATATTTGCTGCTATACAATTTGTTATTGTTGTAAAAATAAAATTTACACTGATAAAATTTGAACGAATAAGGCCGCGTTTTTTTCGAAAAACTGGAAAACTTTCTAGAATCATTTCGAAATCTGCTTAGGCAATTGAAAATTTTCACTTTTATCACACTTCATCACATGAGCATTCACTAGAAAAGAAACAGCCCAAAAGCTTGAGCTGAGTTTGTAGGAAGTTACATTCAAAAAAGTGAAACGCTTAGTTCTTTGACTGGCGCTGCAACATATGCAGGGTGTCCCAAAAAAAGCGTAGCTAAGCACAGTTAGAAAGGTGATAACTTTGCTGCCTGTGAAGAGACACATGAAAGCACAAGAGAAAAAAAACGAGTTTTGACAAATGAGTGGCAGCGATTGGTAGGGACCACCCACTCCTCTAAATGCCTTCTCATTTCGTATGGCTTTAATGCTTGTCATAATTTCTCGAAAATGTGGCCGTATCGATTGATTTGCGCCTTTTTAAGTTTAAATCTTCAAAGCACACTGCAAATTGTATACACATGCAGGGTATCCTAAAGAATGCATGTACTCTTTGTAAGATTTTAACGTTGCTGATAAGTTCTTAGCGTTAAAAGAGACAAAGCACAGGTTAATAAGATTAATTAATAACAAAACTGCAACAAGCCTTCAGCCCATGCACAACCAACCGAGTCTGAAATGTAAGATTTCAGATGCATGCATCGCCCAATCTTGACCATTTACACGTGGTATAATTTTCTATACATTTACTTTCTTAGGAATCTCAAACGTCTTCAAAACTTCCACTAGCAACAATGTTTAACCTGCATTTTTTAGGATTCCCATTAGGCATTTTGCTAAACGCTGCGGTATGTTTTTTGAATTTTAAACTTTAAAAGAAACAAAAATCAGTAGAGTGGCCACTTTATGGAGAAATTATGACACTTATACTTTATGGAGGAATTATGACGTGTTTAAGCGAAACACAATTAATCGAGTGTAAAATGTAAGAATTCATACGAATTCTGTGGTGCAATCCATACTTCTCGTATGTCTTAAAACTTTAATTTTCTTGCGCTTTCACATAAAATCTTAATTTCTTCAGTATTCAGTAGTAGTTGGCAGCTAAGTTATTGCCTTTCAAACAGTGCTTTCATGTTTTTATGATTCACAGTACTTGAGCAGAAGTTGGCGCGAACTCCAGTCCTACCTGGTTAGTCAATTCTGATCAAAAATGCCTTTTGAAGTGGCAGAAATTAGACGTCTAAATATATGTTATACTGTTCACTGTTTGTACATCTTCACTGCTCCTGCTTAAAGCTGTATTATGGTTAGTTTTGAGAGACACAGTGCGGCAAAGAATCCTTTTTCCGAAAAGTCATCACTAAGAAATTGCTGAAGAATACCGAGCGCCAGCAAATTCTCTATGTAGCTGGGCACTATGCTAATGTCTTGAACAACGGGTATTGGGCTATGCCAGCGGCTTAAAAGAGAGGCGTCCGCAATGGTGCTCTTGCACCCGGCATTGACGAGAAAAGCACTGCTGACGTTCGAGGAACACGTCCAAATCCACGTAACCAAGGGCAATACAGTTAGGGAGTAGATAGGTGAGTTGAGCAAATTTGAAGCCCATGTACAACATACGCCTGCTGACCACCTACCTGCAGTTTGTAGTGTTCTATTAGCTCCGCCAACATCAACCATTTCGGTTCCTTGCCATAGAGTGCGGCCACGCATACTGACAGGAAATGTTCAGGTTCTGAAAGAAAGAGCATTGAGATTTAAACATGTTGCGCCTCGAAAAAAGGGTGCACAAAATGAAAACCTTTCAGGGTTCGGTTCACTAGTGGTACAGGATAATCGTATTTTCCATTCGGAGCGTCAGAAAGGGACATGAACTTCACTCCATGACGTCTCTCGCAGTAAACGGTGTACTCCGGAAAGACTGCGCTCCGATATGAAGAGCCCAGTTCTGTTCCATTCTCGTTAAAATAACGGCAGTAAATAGTGTCTCTAAAGCAAAATATTGACGATTTTAAGAACGGTCAATTTTTTGCAGTTTCTCGCTGTTCGGGAAAGAAATTAAATGGATGGTCTGAACGATGAAAGTGGTCATATATGAGGGCAGAAACGCCTCTGAACAACGCCTCTGCCTCTGAAAGGAAACAAGATGAAGTGCAAATACATATTTCTTCTCAAGACCTTACGCTCAAACAACAGGTCGAAGTCATAACTACAGTCACTCTGCTTTTGCCTTGTTTTTACAGTTGAGCATGAAAGAGATATGCATATAAGAAAAAGGAATGCTGACAACAGGGGAAAGCAACTCAAAACAGTGTTTACACTTTTTGAAAGGAGATCATCATAAAACTTTGCTCATCGTAAAGTAAAAGTTAAGGCCTTCAATGAAAGCTTGAAAAATAGAAATTTTCTGACATATGAGCGGTATAAAATGCCCATGCACTCATCTGAAACCTCTTTTAATGTGGCCAAGTGGTAGCGAGATTGTGACAAGCATTCAGTCCATACGCATTCAATCGATTCATGGCGTAATCGTGGCTAATTGTGCGTCACAGAAGTGACTCTGGGCTTTTATTTGAGTCTCAAACATTTTCAAAACCTTCGCTAGCAGCAGTGTTAGAACCTTTCATATAGTACCTGTTTTTCAAGTAAGTTTTTAGGAGAACCTGCATTTTTTGCAAGCTGCAGTTTGCTTTTATGTTAAAACCTCAAAAAAAGCACAAATCATACGATACTGTCACTTTGTGGAGAAATTATAACAAGTATTCAAGCGAAATACAATCAATCGAGTGTGAAATGCAAGGTTTCAGACGATTTCATGGCGCAACCCGTACCGCTTATATGTCATGGAATTTCTATTTTTTAAGCTTTTATATGAGCTTTTATCTTTTCAATGTCATTACTGTGAGCAAGGTTATCACCTTTCAAATTGGGTATACATTTTTTGAGATGCCCTTTGTTAGGTTGCAAGGAAAGTATCCCATCACTTGTGCATTTTTTTAAACTGATTTCTCTCGTTCCATACATGAAACAACTAACGCAAAGAACCATGGACAGGCGTTCCACCCCGATTTTGTGTCATTTTGCTTACGTCAAAAACTTACCTGACCTTTTTACCCTTGCCAAAAATAGGTTTGTTCCATCATTTCGTCATCGTTTATGTAACCTCATATGTTGCAAGATAGCAATAACCAATTTTATGTGACATTATTATGTGTGGTTTTTTGAACGTGAGAGTTGACATGTAATTTGCTTCCATTAATTTAATCAGGATTGTTAATAAATAGTCGGACAAAGGTCAATATTCACGAATTGTTGTAGTTCAATTAACGCGATTAAAACACACTGCAGCATTGTCATCATTTTCAATAGCGTCTGTCCCGCTTGCTGGCGAGGTCCACTCTTCTGGTGTGACGATGCCATTTCTCCCGATCAAACGCGGGAGAAGACTAGAGGCAGCTGATGTCCACAGGATGGACACCAGCTACCTTCAAGCCAATATGCAACGTACTTAGCCAACGTTGCTTCGGGCGTCCTCTGGGCTGTTTTCCAGGGACTTCAAGATTCAGGCCAATCTTACAAACGTTGTCGTCGTTAGCGCGAAGGAGTGGCCGTACCATCGTAGACAGGCTTCGAGCAACTTGTCGGCTATCGGGGCGACACCAAACCTTCGTCGCGTGGTGCGATTGCGAACGCGGTCCGATCGCGTAATTCGGGCCGTCCACTCTAACATCTTCGTCTCCATTACACTGAGCCGGCTTTCAATTTCCTTGCCAAAGACCAGCACTCAGCACCATGCGTTGCTACTGGACGGGCGACTGCTCTATTATGCTGTCAAGAAATAAATGAGCGTTTTGCATTTGTTTTTATTTGAGTACATTTTTTTCCAATAAAGTATGTTTTATACCTTGTAGAGTTATAGACCATTGGAAAGCCAGTTCATGCACTCTTCAACAATGTCTTCGAGTTTTGTATAGAACATAATTTTCCAGAATTGAAGCTTTGCAGCTTCACATGTCTGAACGCAATTTTCGACGAATTTTCTTCTACGGACCCAAACTTATTATCAGTGCAGCTGAAACGACATCAACGCTGCATTAGGGGAGGATTTTGCTAAAAAAAGGCACAATTCGCCACTGGTTCGAAAGGTTTCTGCAGATGAAACTCTCGAACATGAAGACCAAGGTAGGCCGCCGAGAGCGAGAGCTAGCCAGTAGAACTACCGTTTCGGCGTTGACGGCAGCTCTGTCGGTCGTCACTTAAATGCAATCGAAAAAAAGAAATTGGATAAATGAATCTCGCACGAAATGACCGCCAGGCTGATGGTGAAGCACCATGACACCTGTGTTTCATTAAGGCTGCGCAATCTAAGGGAGCATTTTTGGACAAAATCGTGACATGTGACAAAAAATGGACCCTTTGTGAAAATCGTCGTCGCTCTGCACCATGGCTGGACAAGATTAAGAGTCTCAAGGAGGTACCGAAATCAAGAATCCATCCAAAGAAGATCATGGTGGACAATGGCCACGCTGGCATAGTCCACTACAAGTTCTTGGAGACTGGAGAGACTATCACAGCGGAGAAGTACTGTGCCGAAACTGAGGTGATGCACCAGAAGTTGACTGAAAAACAGCCGGCTTTGGTCAATCGAAGAGGTCCAATCCTACCGCACGGCAACGCGCGTCCGCACGTTTCAAAAATTGTTGTCCAGAAACTGGATTAATTGGAATGCGAAACTCTGCCCCATTCAGCATATTCACCAGATCTTCCTACCCATATCCCCTACCAATTAACATTTTTCAAGCATTTAGATCGTCCTGTGAAAGATAAAAAATTCAGCAACCAAGATGATGTCGAAAATGACTTCCACGCCTTCATGGTCTCTAGAACTCCGGATTTCTAGGCTACCGGCATAAATAGATTGTGTTTTGTTCGATAAGATGTGCTGATTCTAAACATTATTATTTTTATTGATAAAGTTCCTTCAATTATCTACCACTATATAATTGAGTTAGCTCCCTGCCCTGTAGATGATGAGGCGTATCTCACTCAGGTTGGAAACCTGGCTGAGATACGCCTCGCGGAACCACGCGCAATCTCATAGAACCCCTTGCGACGCCTCCGTACCTCTCGCGGGCAACGTCTGCCGTTCAACATGGGATATTGTTGCATCAGAGGAAGCGCAGCTCCTGCTTGAAACAACGGCGTCTGCGCGCGATTCTGAGTGCCTGAATCCAGAAGACGGGTTACCTTTGTCACACCACAACCGTCTGGAGTCAGACGAGGAGACATCGTCGTCCTACGACGAGGGATCGCATTCAGAATTGAACGTGAGATGCTGCTGCAGCAGAGGAAGCGCAGCCTACTCCTGCTTGACACAACGGCGTCTGCGCGCGTTTCTGAGTCCCTGAATCCAGAAGACGGGTTCCCTTCGTCACACCACAACTTTCTGGAGTCAGAAGATCGAAAATAAAGGAAGCAGAGGTCACATCGTGGTCGTACGACGTCCGGCCGCATACAGAATTCAGCATTATCTCACGTTGAACGGAAAACTTTACCCGCTCCAGGTACGCCTCTGCGTATATCTCCCCAGTCCAGTATTTTCTTATGGTCAACTGTACACGGCGTGCCCGCGAGTTCGACAGAAGTCACATCTAAAAATTTGGTTAACGCCAGGACTCAAGTCGATACCAAACGTAGTATTCACCGAGATGCATCAGAAAATGTTGTCTTTTTGTTGTTCTGTTACCAAAATTGTTTTGAAGATCACACGTACTTTTTGTGTGAGAGTATTTTCTGAGAACAAGGCCTAAACCTATATCCCCGCGAAGCGGGCAAGTTCGAGACACGCTGTTAGGCGTGTTGTAGCACTTGTAATTTGAATATTCGAGTTGTAAATGCTCATTTATATCTTGACAACCTAATATAAACCTTCGATTTCAGGTGCTCAGGGATTGTCCTGCTGCAAAGCACCCCAGTCAGCGCGCCTTTTGAACCAGGTTGCATTCACTTCCAACTTTAGGCTCTCATCTCATGTGGCTATTGATCCGAGATGCTTGAAAGATGTAACTCGTGAGAGCTCAGTACCACTGACCTAAATATTACAGAAGTGTGCTCATTAAAACCCAATGCAACGATGTTTTCAACTGTTTAATTTTGGTGGGGGAGGTTACTTCCACCAATTCGAAATTCAAATTCAAAATTATTGCGATTCTACGATTACAATCCACTTAGCACTTACACTGGGAGCTAAATTAAATTTTAAAAAGTGCTATTAAAAACGTAGCTTACCCATATTTGCCCGTCGACGTAATGGTTACGACAACTTGAGTGTAGAACTCAAACGCCGCTATCAGCGAGATGTTAATTTTGTCATAGGGCTGAAACACTTCGTGTATGGGTTTCCAATAGAGGCGAATTTCCAATGTAATGTTGAATAGAAAAAGGTCGACGTTGATTAGTCTGTTGTGGGCTGCGCCGGATACTCCACGTCCATGGGATATTGAAGAAGCAATGTGAGTGCGAGTGCACGATCCCGGTGCGGTGCACGCTAGCGCGTCCCCCGTCTGTGCTACCTCGCACAACGTCATCAGATTTGTGACAGTTAAATGCTGATCGACCGCGTTCCTCCAAATAGTGGACACCTCGACTTCAATTCTCTTTATGTAAAGCGACGGTGATCAGCCTAGGCAACGTCATAAAAATTCTGTCCTTCTTGATCGCAATAGTCTTTCTTTAACACGTTGACGACCGCGCCTTTTTCGCGTGTCTGGCGCGTGGGACCAATCGATTTTCTGCAACGCCGACAGCGTGGTATGACATCATGTCGCACGGTCTAACGCGACCGCGAAATTCGTCTCTTGGTGGAAAGCGATGATGAGGATGACGAGGTGGTCCGGGAAAACGTTGCTGCTGAGGCCGATATCCTTGCACTACCCTGACGATGATGATGGCTCAAAAAGTGAAGTAATAGAATCCGAAGTAGAAAATGAGGATGAGGAAGTTTGGAAGAGCGATTTTGAAACCCCTACTTGGTGGAACTTTGCAACGGAGTCCGGCTTTCATGATGATGTGTTCCACTGCGTTAGGCCGATCGATTATTATCGATTATTTTTCAATGACGAACTGTTAATTGAAGCCACTAATTGACGAAAAGCTCAATAAAACAGTAACCGAAAATTGTTTTTGGGGATTACCATTTTACAGCAATGTCTAAAGATGAGGTGCACATAACACAAAAAAGTTCCTTGGAAGATCTGAATAAAACTAGAAAAATAATTTATAAGGCTGTGGCCTGACATCATGTCACACGGTCCCACGCGGCCGTAAGGGTACGGCCTGACATCAGGCAACACGGTCGTCAACGTGATAACCAGATTAGAAGCAAGACGCGCGAGCCACCTTCAGTGATCACACCTCCAAAATTTTGTTGCAAAAAACCCTCCCAGCGAACGCTGTTGTCTCCAAAACTCTCCAAACCATTTCTTGTGTCATAGTTAGTATTTCATAAATCTTACCCTTATTCCGACTTTTTTCGACATGACTTCCATGTGGAGAGCTTTTTCGGTCTCGAAACATTTTTGCAGGTCTTTCTCGGAGCTCTGAGTGAGCGGTTTGATGTCCCAAGCTGCAAAATAAGAAGCTCATTAAATATTTCAAATTACCATCTATGATAATGACCTTTTCTACAATATGTTCATCAATGCCTAGAGGCTTGTTTTATCAATGAAGACGGAGGAGCTACACCAAACGCTAGCCGTGGCTCTAAAGGCCCCACACACTTCTGCCGCAACGCCGCTCGCCGCCGTGGTTAAAAGGACCCCCAGACTTCTGCGGCGTTGCCGCTGCCCCATCCTCCATCATAGGGCAGGGACGCAGAGCTCGCCGCCAGCGGAGAGCCCAGCCTCGCTGGGCGCGGAGAGCCCAGCCTCGCCGGAAATCATTTGCATCATACGAGACGGCAGCACTCCAGCGGCGCCGGGAGGGTCTGTCTGCGCTCTGCCCTTTCGCGGCGGGGTCTCGATTAGAAAGACTACAGTACCTCGCCGTCGCCGCTGGCCGGCCGGCAGCCGCCCTTTATACATTGGATCCGATCGAAAATCTTCGGATAATTGGATGAATCGGATAAAGGGGATTTTGCGGATCCCGGATTTTTGGATGATTCGGATAAGGGCGATTTTGCGGACCCCGGATTTTTGGATGATTCGGATAAGGGCGATTTTGCGGACCCCGGATTTTTCGATGATTCGGATAACGGCAATTTTGAGGACCCCGAATTTTGGGATGATTCGGATAATGGCAATTTCGCGGACCCCGGATTTCGGATATCCGAATCGGATAAGATGCAAGATGCAGTTTTTCAGAATTTTGCCGTTCTTTAAAAAGGAAGCCATCCTTTAACAACAACAACAGTGCGTGTATCGAAAGTCTCTCACTTCTCTTCAAGGAAGGAAACATCGAAGAGCTGGATCATTCCAATCAGGGATGGGCAGAAATTCCGTTTCCATGTTCCGAATTTCGGTTTCCGGTCGTTTTTAGCCCTTCCGTTCCGTTCCGTGTTCCTCTTTCTTTTGGGCCGGAAGACGGAACAGAAATGGTGACTCATCACTCATTGATTGATTTGCACTGCCTTCATTCACCTCTTGAACATAAAGGAAAGGCTGAAGAAACAGATTAACTATGCGTTTGTGATTGTGTTGCTTTCAAACCGGTGGCGCATCCTGATGTCGAAACAGTAACCAAATTGGATTCTTTTTTCTTTTCTTGAAACGATGTACTATCGGATAGCGTAGGTCCACAAAGGTTCCATGAGTGTTTGACTAAAAAATCAAATTCCTTATTCGGAGCAGCTTATCTTTTTCCTTAGTAATCGTAGGTCTGGCCTTGAGAACCAAATCTAGATCAGTGTTCTATACGCACTCATAGGGTGCTAACAGTGCGCTCCATAGGGACATTGGATCACTCCTAGTCGGAGGAGGGCATGCGGTGTCTTGCCTCTCTTATCCCCACCTCTGAGTTTATTTCAGAACTTCGGCTGCTGCCAAATGATACAGTGGTACCCATGCGAACTCATAGCGTGGGTGTCGTATCGTGGGTGCTGAACGCAACTGTAACCTTAGCTCTGCCCCCTCCTAATTGGGATAGATCTGGGACATTCAATAAGACCGGCCAAGTGCTATGAGTGGCGAAATCTCTGAAATCTTACTCGTCAACTGGGTTCATTGCGTTTAAAATACTTTCTTCCTATTTACAGAGAGATTTTGCACAAACTTCGATTTGTTACACTAGTAATGTTGGAAAATTCATCTTAGTAATAATATGAATACAAGGATTTTTTATTGTTATATGCTGCTGAAAAGGAGTCGCATGCTGCCTTGTCCGCTATCCAAATTCGTTAAAAACGGTAACTCATTTATTACTACCATTATGTGCATATTATACGTATATGTATGTTTATGAAAAATAGACGAAGTAGTGAGTTTTGAATCATTTCCTTTCGGCGTTTCGTATTTCGATCTCCGCCCATTTTTGAGCTCTTTTTGTTCCGTATTTCTTCTTCCGCTTTTTTGAAAATTTCCCCACATCCCTGACTCCAAGAAGAACTACTCTAAGATCCGGGCTTTCCAAAATGCCGTTATCAAATGACGCAAATTGGGTCGGGGGGGGGGAGGGAAGGGGTCACCATGTATTCAGCACTCTTCCTAATATAAGAAAGCACATGATGGTCTAACGCAGTTCATCAAATGGTAGACACACAAGTGTTGAGTAACACTTTTAATTTAATGCAGCACAAAGTGTGATATGAGGCTGTTCTACATGGTGACCCCCCTCGACCCAATTTGCGCCGAATCCTATACAATGTGAAATAGCGAAATGTCAATACGAGGGTGGGCGTAATCCATTCTCTCCCTCAGTTCTCGTCCTTGCTTCCTCCGGCAGCACAACATGGCATTTGAAGGAAAAGATGCCAAGATCGAGGTAACGTTCAGCAGCGTGCTAACTGTATTCAACGTCATTACGACACTATTTCACAGTGGGGCGCGAAAACATATGATTCAGCAGCGTGCCCGCTCGCGAAATTCGTTTTGAATGTGCTTTCATCTGAGTGCGCGACTTCAAAATGGGGAGAGAAAATTGAACGGGTTATCCGAATTTATCCGATTTTATCCGAATCATCGAGGATCCGGATAACTGGATGATTCGGATAATGGCAATTTCACGGACCCCGGATTTTTGGATGATTCGGATAAGGGCGATTTTGCGGGCACCGGATTTTTGGATGACTCGGATAAGGGCGATTTCGCGGTGGCAGGATAATTGGATGATTCGGATCGGGATATCCGAATCGGATATCCGAAAATGATTCATTCGGATCCAATGTATACCGCCCTTGAGCGGCGTGACTCATCAATTTCGCCGTCTGCCGCCCGCCGCTGGCCGCAGAAGTCTGCGGGGCCCTTTACGCAATAAAGAGGGGCCAGTAGGGAGTTACCAATCGGGGAGGGGGGGGGGGGGAGGGAGCCAGTAAGGAGGATCAGCAAGGGGATCTATTACCAGTAAGTGAAACCGGATTTAGAAGATGTGACACCGATGTCGCGCAATGTGTGTTCGCTCGCCGTAGTCGTGTCGTGAGCGTGAGAGGGCTTCATAATTGGGGTAGAGTAGTAAGGGGGATCCCGGATGGGGTGGGGAGGGAAGGAGAGGAACCTAGAGGAATCTACTTGCAAGAAGGCACCTAAGGGCGGGACCAGGAAGGGAAACCAACAAGAAGGGGCCCCTAGGGGAATTCATACGGAGAACAAGGAATCTGCCATATGCATAGCCTCTCCATGTAAAGCCTCTCCATGCTCGACACAGCGGCGACTGCGAACGCTTCCGAGCTTCTGGATTAGGAGGACGGGCCTTTTGAGCTTCTGGATCCAGAAGACGGGCCCCCACGTCGCTCAGCTAGCGCCCTGATTCTGAATACGTGTCAACGTCTGTCGTGAGCATGGGAGGACCACTAAGGAGGTGGTGGAGAACGGCAGTAAGGGGGACCTCTAAGGTGGACCAGGAGAGCGACCAGGAAAGAAAGGAACAACCAGGAGGAGGGGCCAGGACGAGGAAACCAGCGAGAAGACACCAGTAGGGGATCAATAGTGGACACAAAGAAGTGGGCAGGAGTTGGGATCAGGAAGATGGGGACTAAAGGGAGGAGGGGAGACCAATAAAAGCAGACCAGCAACTAGACCCAGTAAGAAGAAACGAGTGAGGTGGAACCTGGCTTCGGAAGACGTGTCAACGACATCTGGGAGCGCTAGCTCTTCAGCTTGAGAACGGTTGCGGAGGAGCAACCTGAGGGACAGAGGTACTGCGCAGCACAAACCAATGACGTTAATGGACGGTACGGAGAGAATGCCTATGATGAATACACGGAAGTGGTAAACGGCTTGATGCCAATGAAGTACGCAGCATATCCTAGATGTTAGCAATTTTATGTTTTACAAAGCTATTTTCCATGGATCAGTGATGCTGCAAAGTTGCGCGAAGCGCGCAAGTGCGAGACACGCCGTTAGGCGTGTCGTAGCACTTGTCATTAATAATGTGTCACAATGTGTCACATTTTTAGCTTTTCCTGAAGAAGCATCATATAAAATTGAGCCTTAGAACGCTGTTTAGTTTTATAACTCGAACTCAATTTCCGAACCAGAGCATGTTTTTCCGCAACTCCTGCAACACGAGAAAGGGATATCAGCAACTCAAACCTAGCGTCTGCAGCAGGTCACGAGGCACAGCTCACGACCGCAGCGGAGCTCATCGCGCACGCGGCAGTCGCGGGCGCGGTGACCATTCGTACATAAAGACCGCCCCTCATTTCAAGTGGTGGGCCAACCCTTCACATACTTTTTGTACTGTGGGTGGAAGAGTGGGTTCGACAGCGAGTTGAAAAGACGTAATGTTTGCGAGATAATGTTTAAAATGTGCTTAGGACAGTGATGAACTGGAATTCTCATAGTATCGAATGGTACATAATTGATAACCCGGAATAAACAACGCGGCAGAATTTATTATATAAATCATCAGTATTTTGGTAACCTTGGAAAATGTTCCACCAATCTATTCAGCTGAAGTATTGCTCTAACCCAGCGTAATTCGGCTTGTTGAAATTTGGAATTGGGAATTCACGTTGACTGCATGACAGCATTTGGATATCGAAGCATAGGTGCTGAGGGAAACCACCACGAGTAGGCTTCGTAATATTTTGTGTCAAATTACAGCACTCGAAAAATTCCTTAAATATAACTAGATGTTGGCTATTAGGCCTTCCACAATGAGACCAGTCGATATTGAAGTCTCCAAGTATTATTAGCGGATTATATGAGAGAAACAGCTGAAGCCTTGAATCGATGAGAGAGTCGTTTTCATCAGCATTTGAGATTGGTCGACGATATACTAGAACTATTCTAAATGCGGATCGGTATGTCGTGTCAAATGCTTCAAGGTTAATATATCAGGGCAGAACGCACTTAAAAGTAGGTGCAGCTGATAAATTTTGTTCACAAGACTGCGAGAGTTGAACAAAACGCACTTGACCGCTTTGGGTTGAACACCGTGTCCATTCATACGCTTCCTGAAAGCATAATGTAACCGTCTTTGTTATCGCTCACCCCCTCCTGACGAGATCCCTGGAGGGAAAGGACTTCACAAACTTCTTCCGCTCTTCTTTCCAATTGGTGTTGTGGCGTGGTGCTCGCACGTCTCTCTTTCCGGTTAAGCGCTTGAACACCGTAGACACCAGCAATTTTTTTGCGTGCAATGAGTCATGGCCGTTCTTCATTATTGCAAACGGTGAACGACGAAAAATTAAAGCCAAGCTCTATTTGGCTTGAAGTTGCAAAGGAGATTTGACACCTAGTTGCATGGATTGTATGCGAAAAATGTCGAAGTCAACCAATCCATTACCAATCTCTTTGTGGATGAAGAAAAGCATTCTACTTCAAAACGATACATTGGAAAATAATGAATGTGAACGCAGTATGTGTGTCTGTGTGTGTAACATCTGCCAGTCGATGAACAAGCCAGTGACTTATCCTGCCCAGGCTAGTATGCGACCAGGCCTCGGATTCATCAACGATTTACCGGCCGGTAACAATGGAACTTATCGCTATACCGCCAAGTATCAGCACTCGTCAACGCGTGGCGTGGTAGGCTTCCGTTGTAATGGTTGCCCGGCTGGAGCGTCGGGTAAATGACGCGATGAAGTACCGGTAAGGCCGGGGGCATACTTCCATCGTCGCGATGCCATCGCGTTGGCCAGTTCATGGCCATTCCGCCGCGTGCGGCCGAATAGTCAAAGGAAACTTCGCTGCGGCCACCGCAACGGTGGCGGCCGGTATGTGCGATGGCTTCCCGCGCTCATCGCAGGCATGGCATACTTTTTCGCGTCGCGCGCGGTGTTTAACATTGGTCCTGGACGGGTCGCCGTCGCGCTCCCTTGCAGAGCGATGGGCGACGCGACGAGCACTGAGAAATTCAAATCCTTTCGCGTCGCTTTGCAAAACTCATCGCCGCGATTCCATCGCGGCGACGGGAAGTATGCACGAGGCCTAACGCTTTACTGCTAATCTCTGACCTAGCGGTGACGAGTTGAGGGCGCTGCCTAGCGTAGTCGGACGCATGCGCGGCATTATTCACCTCCGATCATTCTCAAATTCCGAGAACTGGAGTGTTTGTTGGCTCACACGTGACACGAACCAGTGAGTTCTGATGCACGCAATAGTCGTTGCATCCTCTCACCCGTGCAAGTCCTCATGACTCAAGAACTCCTTGGAAGCAACAGCAGGGAACAACGCCAAGTAGAGACAGCCCATAAAACTGCCTCCTCATGAGGATCTGATCTGTGCCCAAAATTGTGCCATCCCGTATATTACCATTACGTTGTTAACACTATCTTATGCTGAATATGCAAACAAACTAGTCTTTCCGTCTATACATCTGACATTGCATCCGTCCAATCGCACAATGGCCGTAGAGAGGTCTATTTTCCCAGTGATTTCTGTTCAGGCTTCACCGACTGAACTGAGTGAGACGCGATGTTTTATGTCGGTGGACGGGGTTCACAACGAGAAAGCTGCAGCCTAAAGGATCGAATTGATCTTTCAGAACAAACCGTTCGATACGCGACTTCTAATTACGCCATTACTAGGTGTGTTACAAAAGAAGCCTCGCTTTACAGAATGTCACTGGAGGGTCCAGTATTGTTGCAAACTGCATTATAAATTATGGCTTCTAATAACAGGAGCGTTTATCAGAATACGAATGAATTTTGAATTATGAAGCACTTATATGACCACACTGCAACCATCTTCGAATAATATTAGGATGGGGGGAAGCGGAACTTTTACTCACTTTTCGCCTCGTCGGCCGCCGCGTGCGCGACGACACCAGCCAATCGCTGGCGGTGCGCACGAGATTTGCTCACACGAATTCCATAAGTGGGCTTCTTGCTGCCTATCACTGCATGAACTCGCGAACGGAACTGGCTGTTGCAGATTTTTGCTGTACAGCCGACTATTATTGTACCTACTATTGTGATAAGGTCCTATTATTACTAGGTTAGTGATAACAGTATATCTGAGTAGCCTTAGAGCATTAGTAGAAATCTTATTTATACCATTTTCACGTCAAATTTGACACTTCTCACGTCGAACTGGGAATTTTCCTCAACAAGCGTGCCTGCCCGAATGAGTGTAATAATTTTTTAGATATTTTTACATTTTGAGAAAAATAATAACTTTTATTTCATTTTAAAGCGTAATAAGGCAGCAATCATTTAGTACATTAAAAAGGAATTGCACCATGCATCCGATTAGCTCGTCGCGTTTTTTATTTGATTGTTAGTATGAGCGACGCTCACATGAAGCTTCAAGGTGAAGAGATGTGTGTTCTTTACAACTGTTTTTGTTGTGTATCACAGTTGTAAAATTACATGCAAGCAAAAATTTTGCTATCAATCAACCAAACATCTCGACTGCTATCAGAAAGGCCGAATTTTCGTGCCATGTTTTTTTTAGAAGAAACCATTCTGAAAATTTTCCTTGAACAAGATTTTTCTAATCTTCTTGTAGAGTCTCCAGTTTAACGTGGAAGGAGCTCATTTTGATTTGGAAGATGTTCAGCTTGATTTCAAAAGCGTTCGACCTGTTTACAAGAATGTCCAATTTGGCGTGATAGCTGCATGTATGGACTACAACATGGCTCAACAGTAAACAATCAACAAGGCGGGACGACGATTGGCAATTTGCCAGCCGTCGATAATCGGTGCAAGACCCACGCACACGGAGCTAACAAGCCGTACGCGTTTTCGTCACGCCATCGCGGGCTTGCCGCGGACGGCGGCGTCGCGCCCGAGGCGTGCGGCCGAAAGTAAGTAAAAGCACCCATTAGGATGTCCCACACGGAATGTCGCTTTAGATCGAAAAGATAAATTCATACGGAGCAATTCCAACCAAACTTAATTCAGAAATATAGTTTTCGCAATTGTCAACAACCTTTCTACAACGTACACGCAAAGACTGGTTCCCGTTTTTCAAGAAATGAGCTGGCCGCGAATCGAGGAATTTGGTCATCCAAATACGGATTTCGTCGTAGTCAGGGAACATTTTCCCACCCAAGGCGTGTTGCATCGAGCAGAATATGTGGTATTCGGACCGGGGAATGTAAGGACCACACGGTGGATGAGACAGAGCGGTCCAACCAAGTTTCTCGATTCTCTACTGCACGACTTCTGCGACATGAGGCCTCGCCTTATCATGCAGCAAATTGGAAAAGTGCGTGTCAACTCATTAGATTTGGATTTACATTTTAAGCGGATTTAGAGTAGGATTTGGAGTAGACGAATTCTACTGTAAGCTCCCGGGTCGACCTTTTCGGATCAGATTCAACGGCAGTCCATGAAAGGTCGCTGTCCAGGACAGGCGCTTGTCTCCTATGCTCTTCGCCTTCAAGACTTTCGTCGCCGGCGGGAAAACGTTGAAACCACAGCTCGCACTGTGTTTTGAAAACAACATCTTCGTCAAATGCAGTTACCAACGAACGATACGATTCCGCGGCGGATTTCATCAATTTGAACTCGTAGAGCAGGCACGAGCGCACAATCATTTTCGGGTCCATTGTAGTATGAAGGCTCTAATTTTAGATACCGATGAAGGAACAAAATAGCAAAAATAGGAAATGTAAAAGAAGAAACACCGCGAAAAACTAACCTTAAGTGAGCTCACAACCGATGTGAATAACCGTGAAAAGAAGGCCACAAGGTCCGCAAGATTCTATGCGGGACACCCTATTCGGCAAAAATTGGCCAAAAATCGCCCCACCCTCGCCGCGCATGAAGATCTCTTTTCTCAAAACTGATTCAGATATGGTAAGAAAGCACATTTCCTCTAGTTTTCAAAAAGCTTCTGGCTTTTTTAAATTCCTAAAAACTATCGAGTTATGATCGTTTTCGTGAAGTCGTTCCCAGTTTCTGCCGTCGATCTTGCACCGACGTCTTTGGAACGACATTGTACAGTAAGGTTTTTGTTTATATTCGTTTAAAACCCAAAAAAATCAAAAACTTTAGAAACGCATACCGCATCCATAAGAATCGAGTTTATTCGATGTTGAAAGCTGGAAATGGGGAAAGGTTTCTTCGCTATCGCCCAGGAATAAAACAACAGTCGTAAGAGTAGCAAGCGTGACCAAAATGGCCAGCGCTCTGCACGTCCTCTTCACAGAAGTCATCTGAAGGAAAAAATGGGATTATCATCTTATAACACTGATAGAATGACCTTCTCTTCCCTAGAGGCTAGGAAAACGCGATATCTTAAAAACAGGCCGCTTGATATACGAAAACAAAAGCAGCGATGGGTGACTCTAAAGGATCGCCGCATTCGTCATGTGGCTCAGAACGAGAAATGTTTGCAAAGAAGAACGCGACACTTAACAGGCTTAAGGGTTCCACGATTTGAAATTTCCCGCATGAAGGAGTTTTATTCTTAAATAGGACGCCAGGCAATTGCCGACGTTTGTAATTAACCAGTATCGCTCTGACGTAGTGAATAAAGGCTGGCTATACAGTGGCCTGTTCCCGATTTACTCAAGGCTTAACCTAACCTTCCATGATCGTCAGCCTATAGTGAGGTTTCGCATGAAGGACTTTTATTCAATTTGCTGTTCACGTAGTACACTTTCTAGTTGCCAGAAGTTATTTCTAAGTTTAGAGTAATCTCAAAAATGTAAGCGAATGATAAAAATTTTCTTATAAAACTATTGAAAACCAGATGATTCTTGTGCTGTTGGGGATGCAACCGACTACATCGATCGATGGGCTGAGAATTGGAATCTCTCCCAGTAAAAATGAAACTGCCTGCCAGTTGGGTCCGGAGACAAATGACAAACTCCTCAATACCAGTTAAGTGGGTTAGAAAATTAATGCAATGTTTGAATGGTCCGTTTTTCTTATTGTATTAGAGTTGTACATACTTGCTGTTTTATAACACTGTCTCACCCTTTTCTTTTTATCCGACGACTTACGCGACTGTAACTCGCGTTTTTAAACCAATAATTAAATAAATATTAAAAATTTTTACTTCTAGATGTAGGGACATTTTAGATTTTTAGGAGCAGTGGCATCAAAAATGTGTACTTCAGAATGCGACAGAAGCTATCCGCTTGAATAGCCGTATTCCTATTTTCAGTTCGTTGTGGAAATATGCTAAGGGCTAGAAGATTTTCTACCCGCGCTGTCGTTTATTCTCTCTGTGACAGGGCCAAGAAATTTGTAAACTTTTGGTATACGTGGCAGAATCCCTCACCTACATTGAAAATTGGTTTCTGCTCGCATGTGACTCATTTAGAGTGATATAGTTCTCCTATAAGGTGAATACTACACCACGACAGTACGAGAAGAAGTAGCAGAAATATGCACACAGAAGGGCTCTGACACTTAAAAATGCATGTATTCCGACACGATTCCTGCACTGAGGATCACGGGCGACTAAAGTGGAACACAACAAGCAAAGGATTGGCTTCGCCGGAGATGATGGGGCTTAAAGGCGTAAACCCATTAAGTGCCGATAGATTTTGAACGCTTATAATAGAACGAACACATAGGTAAATTTGCTCACAATATTAATATTATTGCGCTCCATTCCCATTTTTTAAGAGTAAGAAATTGTGAAGAGAGAGGTTCGGCAAGGGGATACCATATCCCCAAAGCTCTTCAGCGCCACCCTCGAAAACATCATGCGCGAAACAGAATGGGAAGACATGGGAACGATAGTTGGCGACCGGCAGCTGTACCATCTCCGCTTCGCTGTCATTCATCGTGCTCATAGCACCGAGCATTATCCAGGCGGAGCGAATGCTGGCCGACTTCGGTCGTGTATGTGGGAACATTGGACTGTAGCTGAATCTTATGAAGACGATGTTCATGAGGAACGGACAAGTTTCTGATGCCCCATTCTCGCTCAACGGAACGAACATTTCCGAATGCTCCAAGTACGTGTATCTGGGTCGCGAAGTCAATATGGGCAACGACCTAACACCAGAGCTGCGCAAAAGGAAATGAGGGGCTTGGGGAGCTTTCTAGACCTATTCGACTCTACTGTTCTTCCTACCGAACATACCCTCAGAGACCAGGCTACGTAATGCGCTTCGCAGACACTCGCTGGACGAGAGCCGTTATCGACTGAATTCCGCGAGATGTGAAGAGAACACTAGGGGTCGGATTCATCAACGACTTACATAACTTCAACAGAGAATTCACAGCGGAAAACTCAGATAACGCGGCTTATCGCTCGCCATATCGCTTGATAAGCGGCGCTATCAGGGATTTCGGCCGTAATTTTCTCTGTTAAATTGCTGTCGTTGACGAATCCGGCCCCAGGGCGCTCACCAACGCGTTGGTCGGACTTTTTCGTAAAAGCCCTACAACCGATATGACGCTCTTCATGTTCGTCGAGCGAGGAGGATCCATTGGAGCACTCTGGCACGCGACAGGAACGAATCTTCTGAGGCATTGCGCTAGTTCACCATATATTTGTCATTCAATTAGTTCACAAAGTTTTGTGGCGTCTCTAAGTATTTCTGCATAGCTTTTCAAGGAAATTCAAGCAATAGCAACGCCTCTGTCTCTTGTATTTCAGTTCATGGATAAGATAAGCTATGGCTTTTGTGCCCGGTATACATTGTTCAGTGACAAAATGTTCGCCTGCCGGTTTTGTGTAACGATTCTTCGTTCGTCGAGCGACGTGCCACGTCCTGCCGTGTGTTCGATTCCCGACGTCGCTGTTCCGTCAGATATTCCAATGCTTGCTCCGTTCATGAGGTAATCGGGGTCTTGCTTCATCCCTCCATTGTGTTTGTTAATTCTTTCATTGCGGAGAAGGCTTTAACCCCACTGAGATTCCCTACAGCCTTCGCCTAAGCTGCCACACTATGCTAACTTTTATCTACAGATGACATTATATGTGCATCTAACCATGCAAATTCGCTTGAAAAGCGCTCTTAATAGAAGTATCTTCATCTGCTTTCCGTGGGAGACTTCTCATTGTGTATCTTATCAGTAGCGGAAAGGCGCAACATCCCCACTTTGCAAAAGCCTGGCTATATGTAGCTGTTAAAACTGGTTGTCAAACCATCGCGCAGCTGCTAAAGGTAGGATAGTCGAGCATGAATTAGGAATACCTAAAAAATGATGAAGCTGTCCAAGCCGTAAAACCGCACACCATCTGAAAATACAAGAATTTTATGTAGGATTCGATAGCGCGTCCAGTTCTTGACCCACTGCAAATTCACCCTTATTGTTAGTCTCGTGTAAATTAGGAGGATTAGGATCATAATCGATTTTCAAGTAAACACAGAACAAGAAACATTGCGCATGGAATTAACCGAATAAAACTTACAAACTCTATCTCCTATGAGAGCACTGAAGCTGCAACTGACAACGGCTAACAGGCTCTTCAAAACATGTTTGGATCGGGCGTCAAGCGCGCTGTCACGTTCCTTCCACATCACAATGGTGGCTCCAAAAAAAGTGATGAAACCGATGCGAACAATGCTGGAAAATTGAGAGATTAAAGCGAATGTGTTTAGTTTTTGTACGGCGAATCCTACAGTTACACGCTGTCAAATAAAACTATTATAACAAAGGAATTTGCCGTTTTGCGCCTGATGTCTGTTGCGAAGGTGATGTGAAAATCACACTGGTTATGCGCATTCTGATGGTTCAGTATACTTAAATGTGTTACAGGAACCAACAGTGTGGCTCCGTCAAATGAGAGCCATTCTACTGTTATAAATATGTTAACTACTATTGTTATAAATTTGTAAGCGAACTCCAAGACGTTCCCTACACAATTGGATTAAGCATGGAATTCTTAGCTGCATACTGGTTTCTGTGCTAATCACATAGTGCACATATTTGAATAGTACATTTTGAAAACGTGAAAATTGAAATTCTGCCACACAGAAGCGATTGTGCATTGTAGTAGTCCAGTATGTAGTGGTCTTCGCAGTGGGATAGTCTAGTATGTCGTGGAAGCTTCGCGCTGACTGCCAGTTTCGTTTGACAAAGATTTTCAGGAAACATGTGACAACGAACTAATGAGGCTCAAATGTAGCCTACGCTCTAAACTTGACATAAACATACAATAAGACTCGAAGTTCGCAGCGCAGCGTCATTCTCTTCAAAGCTCCCCAATCTCTTAAACTTACAATGAAAATATACTTCTGAATCTCCACTTCCTACTACTGTTCTACGCCTGCTTATAATCTTTTCCATTTCAGATATGGCATCCGCTGCCTAAAGAGTAATGATCAGTTCTCTGTCCCTAGTGCGAAGAATGTTTGAACCTTCTAGGCTTTTCTTAGCAAGGTAGGTTAGGTTGGGGTTAAGGAATCAGTTAGCACCGTCTCACCTCAAAGAACAATCTCGACCGTTAGCTAATCCACCAAACGGCATTTCAGGACTGCCTCGCCTCTCTCCTAGAACTGATTCCGTAAGAGCATTGATTTCCTCAAGCACAGTTAAAACCCTGGCCGAGTATTTTCCCAAGTTTCCTAAGCTATGAACTAATTACAAAGGCGTATATGAGCAGCGCGAAATCGCTGAAGAAGTGATGAGCTATAGGGCACCAGTTAAGTGTTAATGAGAAACATTGACATCGAAAAAACAAAAATAAGAACTCCATCCTGTAGTCTTACCGTACTGGAAGTTGATAAGAAAGGACGCTTAAACTGTGGTGACCTGCGCGCGGTCCCTTGATAGGGAAACCACAGAGCTGCGGTAACTATAAGCTGGCTACACGTACGAAACCTATGGGTAGGATACTTATTTATCAGAAAGATTTTGTCTGGTGTCGCTATGGAGACCGTTATCAAGGAGTTTTTGGACTTGCAAGAGAAGCATAGAAAACCAGGTATGGGTGAGCTATGCCTTTGGAAGGCGTGCTACCTTAATATTTTCTCATCAAATCCCGTTCCACCTCTTTCCTCATTGTAGGACAATACTAGCTAACAGAAATGTGCAATGGCAGTGTTGCACCTTGTAGCCATTGCCGTTTTATCACCCTTCCTTCAAAATCCATCTTAGAATCTATGTACAATCCAATCCAGGTGTGATCGTGTAATCCAGGTGCTCTACCGAATACGACAATCCCCATCGTTGTTGCGCCGTCACTGAACAGGAACGCTGTCAGTACGCTGCTGAGGAACGGTAAAAAGCGCTGTTAAGCTACTATAAGGAAAGGTAGTGCCCCCAAAGTACTATAGTTTTCTAGCTTACTGCTCGACCGAAAAAGCGAGGAACAGCGAGATGTGTAACGCCTTAACATAATTACGATAGGGTAAGAGAACACCACGCAGTTCTTTCCCTTGCCCATTTCGGAGGAAGTGGGCTGAACAAAAATCAATTTTTGGAAAGAGGCAATTCTAGAAAGTGTGACGAATAGTGCTGGCTGGCATCGCCATCTAAAAGCGCATCGCATTTCGAATTTTCCTGTACTTCCAAAGCAGTGTTCGAGCAGAGACCGTTCAGAAATTTGCTTGAAAGGGTGACCTTGGAAAGTGAACTGTAGATAAAATAGAAAAGTGAATAGCTAAATTATAGGAGGCTACTGCGACATTTGTATTACTAATATCTACTGGGTTGATGTGCATGTTCTTGGGCAATACAAATACACTCATCCATTAGGGATTTTTCCGCTAAAATGGATACCACGTATGCACGGTTTCTGGTTCCTAGCTGAAGATATGGCTTTACAACCGACGCCTTTTGAACTCCGCACTTCGCATTGACAGCTACTCATACTTCTTTATTTCTTCAAATCACCAACTGCATGCGAAATCTGGAAACTTTACCAGCTTCAGCATATCATTTCGCGTCGGCGACGCGCAGGCAAAGCGTCGGGATCGTATGCAGTCTGCTGGAAAGCTGTATACATCACTGCAGTTAACCTCATCAAGGAGTTCTCGAAAATCAAAACGGAGTTTATGCGGCTCAAATCTGACCGAGATACGACGGTTTAAATGAATTTTCTGTCACTCTCTTCAAAATGCACATACAAATTCAGATAATGCGCAAATTCAGTCATAATCTGCGTGGAGCCATCTTTATAGTGATCTAAAAATTCGTTATCATAGTAGTGAAGCTCGATGTAGTCGAAACTTTTATTGACGACGTTTCGGGCCTTAAGTCCTCCTTCAGGTCTAACGGAACCATGTCGCCTATACATCATACATTGCATACACTCAATAGCTCACATTCGTACTCTAAACCGATAAGAATCCATCTGAAGCTGGGGTCTCTGATGTTACTTGAATCGTAGGAAAAGCTGAATTCAGCCGCCTGAGTGTCGGTTGCAATGTTGCTCGCGATTTAGCCACAACATAGATGTCGTGGATGTATCGCCCAAAATACAACACTCTTGGAGATAAGGGTGGTCGCTTAAGATGGTCTACAGATAACCACATCTACAGATATCACTACTACGAATTCATAAGAGGTGGAAGATCAAGTCAAAGAAATCCTGCCGCACAACGGATATGGCACAAATCTATGTTGTTGCTGGAAACCTCGGCGATTACCTGGTGGTTCTCCTCTGATTGTTC
The DNA here is from genome assembly GCA_947359475.1 of Heligmosomoides polygyrus bakeri. Classification (NCBI taxonomy): domain Eukaryota; kingdom Metazoa; phylum Nematoda; class Chromadorea; order Rhabditida; family Heligmosomidae; genus Heligmosomoides; species Heligmosomoides polygyrus. The sequence goes on from OX375868.1 coordinate 75,692,046, forward strand.
CTTTCATCACGGATTCTTTCGCTTTGGACATCAACAGTGTCGTAAAACGATCGGGGCTCCTGTAGGCCTCATGTTTTGACCACCTCCATCTCTGCGGCGTCCACTTACAGGTCGCGTTCACAAGAGAATCAGTGGGAAAGGTAAGGCTGCTTTATCTGTGAAGAGGATAACCAAATTTGCCAAATGAGGTGTGTGGTGTACAAAGTGGTTTGTATGACATGTGAGGAATTCTACATTGACGAAACAGCAAGACCACTTTGCATGAGAGTGGATGAATAGCACTGCGTAGTCCACAGAGCTACCCAGATAATCCACTCTCTAAACATCTTACTCTTAGACATACATGTGATCCACTGCCACAGCTGCGAGTCTTGGTACTCCATAGGAATCTTACAAATCCAGTGGAGAGGAGGATCAAGGAAACGCTTGAAATAAAGCACTGGCGACCACCTATCAACAAGAAGGAAGAAATGAAGTATACAATGAGCCTTATCAGTCTCTAACATAAGGGCTGGTGATGTGACTGCTGATAATAATTGCGACACTGAAAACGAGAGAACGGTCACTTTCTACGATTCTATATAAGTAGCCCAGAGACCCCTGCACCTCACTTTTGACCAAGTCACGCTACTCGAAATCATCGGCTTTCTCCACTTCCTTCCCGATTACCCAGACAGGTCTGTAGTGTGTCAGTCGTTTTGCTGCTATTGAGTGTATGCAGTGTATGATGTATAGCGACATGTTTCTTTTAGACCTGAAGAAGGGCTTAAGGCCCGAAACGTTGTCAATAAAGATTCAACTAAATCGAGCTTCACTACTATGATAATGAGGATATAAACATGAAGCTCAGGGAAACAACTGTTTCAAGATCTAAAAACTGTTTAGCTGTTCTTAGAAAGTGGTTTGTTAGGTAGCGGTTGTAGGCCAGCTAAAACGACACGCTCTGCAGTAGAGCAAGGGCGGTGACCAGATGTCGATGGCCTGGGCCCGAGGAGGCCAGAGACTGGTAGTGGTTCTCACCGGTTTTTTTTTAGGACACGCGACGGATTGGACTCCCAGGGCAGCCAGTTCTGTCCCTACCGCTCCCTCCGCCGGCATCGTTAAGCCATTTTTCTTTGTCCATCTAGGATCTTTTCGTTCGTTGATTCTTTTTTGTTAATAATATTGCGTTTTCTCCGTGCGTATCCGGTGATTCCGTGGAATACCGGGCAGTGAGAGCCCACGTGATACTATATAGGGCCGAACCACATAGACTGTGATATGCCTCAATTAATTTTCGGATACTCTTCCAAAGGAAACATGTTGCTTTTAAGCCGTTATGCAGGGCGAATTAAGGGTGAGTGTGGTTATCAGTCTATTTCGTGGCAGGCAAAAGGGGTGCAACTTGACCTGATGGTTTCTAGAAAATCCAATGGCACCGAAAAACGACGAACAGAGTATGAGAGATTGCTCGGACGACGATGAGATGGAGAGCAGACCAGTGAAATCTCTTTCGTTTCTAATAGGAGAGCTCATCGGTCAACTGAGGAGAGTCCATACTTTGTGCTATATGGGAGAGGCCCAAATTGTCCGTTCGAGATCATACCTAACGGCGGCGTGACGTGGTACACGATAGACAAAAATACGGGCGACTATAAGTGGTAAGTACTACAGTCGTAGCGGAGCCTCACGAACGCATTCAAGAGTATAACGCGCGTTTAAGGGAATAGATGAACGTGAGCATGACAAACGGCACTCCGTAGACGTAGGGAATCACACCAAAGTAGGAGATCGTATGTATACTATCTCCCTATAAAAAGGGTTTAAATTCCCATGTAAATGTACAAGGTCTTCTAGATTGCAAAAGATTAGTCAAAACTCGGCTCTGGTCAGGCGAATTGGTGAAAACTTAGACCCAATAATAGTTCAGTGTTCGATATGTTGACGGTAGTCCAGAGTTGTATCCCTGACATACTGGTCGACAAGAGAATAAAGGGAGGAAAACGCTGTAGAAAACACATTAAAAAATAATTCGTGTAACTTAAGGACGGCTTATTTCAATAGATCCGTACTGCTAAGCCCGTTGGTGAAGGGTCACTTGATGTTCAAGTGCGGTGACTTCTGTTTCGATGACGCTAAGCTGAGAGACATAGCGAAGCCTACCATTCCGGGAGCAGTAGGGAACCAGTAACTATGCTCTGCAATGAATGATTAGCCATAAGCAACTTCCAGAAAACGCACAACAGTCTGGGAAAGAAGATTGATTGGCAGGAGCCATGTGCTACAAGGCCACTGCGCCGAAGACTTTCTAAAAAATGGTGTCCGATAAGTGTATTGACTGGACAGATTTCATCACTAATAGCTAGAGGATCGGTCAACATCAATTCAAGGACATCATTTCGAAAGTTCCTACGATGAGGCTTTGCAGCGGTTCGAGGAGAACTAGCAGAGGACGCGATGCAGTCGACCCATAAAGTAGGACCCCACTTTTTAATGGCTGGAGAGGGTGCATTATCCGTCGATAAAGATGGCGAAAGAGGCGCTGTGTTGACGAAAATGATGACAACGTTTGATCGTCTAATGGAGCTCCTCGAAGAGTGGTCGAATTTTCGCACCTGGGTGATGGTGTGGCCAATATATGCAAGAACGGACGATGATAAGGCGAAACGACTGTTAAAGAGGACCAGGGAATACCGCAAAATAAAGTAAAGATAGTCATTATCTGACCTTAGATAAGCGAGAATTCCACAGAGTGGAGATAATTAGCTGAACTATGGAGCATACTCGACAGGCGATGGCAACCAAGTGATCAAGACGGCCAGTTCAGTAGCGGTTAAAGGCAGGCTTTATATAGAGGCAGGCTCTCCAGAAAGGAGCACTTTTTCACAAGTTATATATGCGCCGGAGACATCGAAGGCGATGTCTACAGAGGGGCGGGCATGTTGGGTAGCAATAGAAGGCGCCGCTAAAGCGTGCGCTCAGCAGTAGAGCAAGGGCGGTGACCTGATGTCGATGACCTGGCGTGCGAGGAGACAGTGTTGTCCCCACCTAGGTTTTATCAGATTCGACTTCCAAAGCAGCTGAGTGCTGCCGTCTTCCCGTTCCCTCCACCGACATCGTTCGGCCATTTTTCTTCGCTCACCTAGGACGCTGATTCCTTTTTTCCAATAAAGTTAATAAAGTTGCATTTTCTCCGTGTGTATCCAGTAAATCCGTGGAATACCTGACCGCAAAAGCTCGCGTGATACTGCGCCTTCGATGTCCTACACGTTGGCGTGACCGTCGTGTTGCATGCTGGATTGCGCCTACAGTACAGCTCTTTGATTGCTCGAGAACTTATATTCCTCCCGAGTTTTTCTTATGACATGGATGTTTGCACTCTAGCTTCTAATCTGGATTCACTCTGCAAAATTCATTACTTTGATAGGGAATAACATCACCTTCAAACGATTCCAACTATCCACCAGTTAGCATGAAAACGATTTTCTTCAACATTGCTCTCTAATCCTAGTTTGACAGCATGCCCCTATGAAAATTTATTCTGTGTAATCTACAACTCTAAAAAGTAAGCAAAGTGTTCAAACTATAACAGTCTGAACATTGAATAATCGCCTCATATTTCTGCTTCAAACCTACAGCACGTCATTATTTTGAAAGCAGATGTGTACTTTTTTCGGTACTTATGAAGCAGAGGGCCAGTGGTGCCGTGGTGTTTCTGGGAGACATGTTAACGCTGCAACGGCAACGGAAACGCGGGAACCCCACGGCTCCCAGGAGCGGTGCTTTATAAGGAGCGGCCCCGTGGTGTCGTGAGGTTGCCGCGTTAACATGTCTTCCGGCAACCCCACGGCACCACGAGCCCTCTGCTTCACAAGTACCCTTTTTTCTGTAAAGAAAGATCGGTAACGTTTTATGGCCAGCTAAAGAGTTTGGCTTATTTAACAAAGTTACCAGTACTTCAGAACTAAATGTCGCTCGGAAGGAAGAGGTTTTATTGCGCTTGGTGCAGTCACTTGCAGTATTCGCCTTCGACGGATATTTGCTCGGTAATTCATTTCCCTCGACAACCTCGTTTGTTGCTTCTGCTCAAAAATTAATCTGTGCAGTCTTTTCCAACACAGAAAGGCTGACTTCGAAACTTTGACGGTGGCGATATCCTTTACTCAACGTGCTGTCACTGGAAACTGTTCGCCGAGCTGAACATGGACACTCGAATGCAGGCGACAGGCCCTAGTGACAAGCCGGCCTACGAACATCCCATGTCACATCATATGATTGATGGTGCTACGGAGTCCACGGGAGCAAACGCGCACTTGCAAAGCCGGCGAGTGTGAAAAGTATGCGAGGGTCCCTGATGCGAGGACGGCATCGGGGGGAAACTGAGCTAGTTCAAAAGTCCCGCCACGTAAGCAAGACCCGCGTGGCAACTCTGAATGTGGGTATGTTGTCGGGCCGCTCCTTTGAGTTGGCAGATGCACTGGAGCGAGGGAAGATTGACTTGTGTGTCTGTAGCAAGTCAAGGGACATAGGCTGTAAAGCCGTTCTGTGTGGCAGTCCCAGGACTACCAGCGGTGTTGCCATAATCATCTCCGAACGGTTCTGAGACGCGATTGCAAGCGAGGAACATTTCAATAGCCTCAACACATTTGCTTAAGCCTGGAGTGGCTGGTAAATGTTGTTACAGGATGTTTTGTTGCGATCAAAACTCTTGCGCCAGGCGGGACTCGAACCCGCATCTTCTGCTTTCCGGGCAGCGATGTTCGCCTTACATCACCGGCGCTGTTTGATCGCACGTAACATCGGCGATATCCTCCAGGTCTGTCAGCACCCACCCGTGATACGGGATGGGCCGGCCGCTGATATCAGCATGGAACCGGTTAAGCTGGAGACCTTACTAGTAACAATGCGGGCATTGGCATCAACGATGAGAACGCTCATCTACTCATGGACCGCAAGATGGGTTTGAACCGATGGCGCATCTACTTCGAGGAAGTCTCGGCAATAGAGTTCGCTCATCCGAGCATTCCATCTTCTTCTCATGTCACGGTCCCGTTCAGAAAATCACCGTAGGGAGGTAGAAGCGGCTCCGAAGAAGATGAAGCCGGGCGAGGTAACGGGCCCCGTGGCTGGCAAGGTTCTTCATCCAGGTTACTGCGGAGAAGAAAGTGCCCGATATTTGGCAGAGAAGCGCGAAGATTCCAATTTGGAAAAAAGGGCAGTCCGGCAGACAGCACAAACTACCGTCCAATCCGATTGCTTTCGCATAGCATGAAGATCTTAGAGCGGATTGTCGACGGGCGCATTCGTGATATCGTCCAGCGTCGGTGTACATCAATGGTCTGCGCTCTTCCCTCTCCTCTTCGTCGTCGTTATGGATGCCATATCGCGTGATCTTCAGCAGCCAGTCCCTTGGACGCTGCTTTATGCTGATGATGTAATGCTCGCTAGCGAAGATAAGATTGAACTCCAGCGGCAGGTACAAGCTTGGTGCGATCGCTTAGAAAGATTTGGACTCAAATTTAATGTCAAGAAGACCAAGTATTTGGCGACGAAGATGAGTTCAGCTCCATTAAGGTAAATGGCATTGAGCTGCCACGTTCTTCGGTATTCAGGTACTTGGGATCAGTAATCGAGCACGATTGCGATTTACTCGATGAAGTCAACTCATGCGTGAATGCAGCATGGTCCAAATGGCGCTCTCTGAGTGCTCTGCGACAAGAAGATACCAGAGCGCCTAAAGTCGAAGATCTACGGAGCAGTCGTCCGACTTGTAGCTATTTTCGGAGCTGAGTGCTGTCCCGTTACCAAAGAAATTTAAAGGCGCCTCAGCGTAATGGAAGCGAAGATGCTGCGGTGGACGGCCGGAGTTACGCCTTTGAATCGAGTACGCAACGACTCCATACGGCAGAGGTTTCGTGTCACCCCGATATTTGAGAACATGCGCGAAGCTCGTCTGCGATGGGATGGCCACGTCCTTCGCGCAAATAATGACACAGTCCGAAAGAACCTTGATGTGCCCGGTAGGCGTCCACGAGGGCAACCAAAACAACGCTGGCTTGATACGCTACATCAGGACTTGAAGGCACCTTGATCAGACATTTGATCAGGAAGAGTGGCGCCAATATTCCAGGAAAGTGGACTCGACAACTAAGCGGGACAACGCTGAAGAAGAAGAAGACTTTGATATTTTGACACTTTGATGGTTTTTTGTCGGCTGGCGGTCTTCTCAGCAGGGACTACAACTCTTCCGGACCGCTCGATCTCTAGCTGCTTGTATCCAGTGAGGCAGACTCCGCTCGTTGAAAGATCTTGAGAATGAGTCTGCCCATCGCGTTGGCGGTTGTCCCAGTGGTCTCTTATGGTCTCTCGGGAGCCATTCTGTGCCACGGAGGCTCCATCTATAGTCCTTTCATCGAAGCGGGTGTCCGGCTCAGCTATATTTGGACTTCTTCATGTACTGCAACGGATCTGCTAATTGCGATTTCTCCCTAAGCTTCATAGAACTTCTTGCCATTGCTGAAGCTGAAGGCTTGTCCTCAGAAGACATCTCCTCAGTGCACGTTGAGTAGTTTGCATTGCTCTGGCGATTGTCTTGTTGTCGGGATAGGTTTTCGTCGCGTAACACATCGCAGGAAGTACAGAGGCGTTACATTTCGAGGCCCTAAGGCCGGCATTCTTAACCTGGTCGGTGACTTCGCGAATCGAACTGAAGGCAGCCCATGCTGCGCGCCTCCTGCGGGCGATTTCAGGAGCGAGGTCGTTACCCATGTTCAGCTCCCTTCCCAGATAGACGTACGAGTGAACCTGTTGTAGAGCTATTCCATTTTTTACGAGTTCCGTTTCACACCCTGGCTGACCATAAATTGCGTTTTGGACATATTCATGTCCAATTCAATCTTCATACCTGCTACATTGAGCTCGTTCAGCATTTCTTCGACTTTTGCCGTGTTGGTTGAGATGAGAACAATATAGTCGACGAAGCGAAGGTTGCTGATCCGTTTACCGTCCACAACGTAGCCTTTATCGTCCCAGTTCAAGTCCTTCATGGCATCCTGGAGTTCCGCTATGAATAGTTCAGGAAAAATCGTGTCCCCCTGTCGCACTCCTTTTCCGATAGGAATTTTAAGCTTTCGATCGAACAACTGGGTGTAGTCGATGTGTTCGAGAAGCATTCGTCAAGAAATCGGATATATGGCGATGGTATACCGGCATGCTCAAGCGCGTTCAGAATGGCGTGATTTCCACAGAGTAGAACGCTTTCCGATAATCCACGAAGACAAGGACAAGTCGGATGTGGTATTCGCGGCTCCATTCAATGAGTTGTGAAACAGTCTGAATATGGCTCAGGCAGGAGAAATCCTTGCGAAACCCTGCTTGCTTCACTGAGTGATACTCATCTAAGTAACGCTCCATGCGGTTAAGCACTACCTTAGTGAAGATCTTGTACACAACCGAGAAAAGGCAAATGTCGATAGTTGTTAATATCCTCCTGCTATCCTTTTTTAAAGAATAGAATTGTTTTCGATTCCTTCCATGAGTCTGGAATCCTACCAAGGCGAAGGTAGTGATTGAAGCGCTGGGCAAGAAGTGAGCAGAGGGTACTACCACCCGTAAGAAGGAGATCAGCAGAAATGCCTCCGGTCCGGGAGCAGTGCCTGGCTTCATCCTTCTGACGGCATGAGCAACTTCTGATTCCAGAAGGGGAGGTGCTTCCTGAACTAGTGGCATCAAGCATTTCGGGACAGTGCAGGAAGAACGAAACAGATTCCTGTCGAATTCTTGAACGATGGCTTCCATCGCTCTTCAAGACGTTTGCGTTGTTCCATCCTTATTCATAAGGGCTGACTTTATTGACTTCGGGTCGCAGAGATCTTGTTTGCAGCGCTTTATGCTTGGACCTTTCCCAAGGCTTCTAACAGCTTCAATCTTCTGTAGACTTATGTGGGCTCTTTCACTGCAATTCGACAGGCCTTCGAGATGGTGACTTTTTCCAGATGAGAGGCATTAGGATCCAGTTTTACAGCTCCTCTTTGCTCCAAGAGTTTAATCGCACGTGCGTTATGTCTTGAGGCAGACGGTGATGTGACTTCACAAGAGCTTCTAACACATTTCAGTAGTACATTGGAGAGAAGTCTTCCGATGGATCTTCAAGAAGATTCCTATCATACGACGTTATCGCCTATTTCAACTCTTCCGTTTTAAATGTGGGGATCCTCACCAGTGTCGATTTATAAGTGTCACGTCTTAACATCTTCTTTATCTTCTTTTTGAGAGTCAGCTCCGCACGGACTAGACAAGACGGTGAACCGAGCCGGTGTCGAATGAAGCAGCACGGAGACGTAAAACAGACTCCAGCGTCTGTTTGTAAGAACATGGTCGATCTCCGAACGTGTTTCTCCATTTGGGCTTTCCCAGGTCCATCGTCGGTTTGAAGGCTTCTTAAACATAGAATTTCCATGGTAGAGACGACACGCGGGTAGGAAGTCTATCAGGCGCTCTCCGTTTTCGTTCCTTGAGGAAGTTCCATGTGGTCCTAGCCTCCATTCGTCGTGATCATTCGTACCGACGATAGCGTTAAAGACACCAACGACAACTTTGTTGTAGCTCTTCTCGTCGTTGACAGTCCTTTCGAACAGCTTGTAGAATTCCTCCTTTTCATCGTCTGTGGCCGCAGATGTTGGAGCATATCCATTTATGATGGAGATGGTTCCTTGATCTTTGGTTTCCAGACGATGAACAGCTACTCGCGGACTGATGATCTTGTAAGAGTCTACTAGGTGGTGTACTGTCGAATTGACGAGAAATCCAACTCCGCCAATATTCTTTCTGTCCACATTTGCTCCGATAATGAGAAGCTCGTTGTGGTCGGTCCTTCTTATGGTTTCCGTTCTGCCTTTCGTTTCCTGCAGGGCGATAACGTCGTATTTAATGTTGCGGCTTCTGTAAAGCAGTGTCCGAAGATCCTGGTCAGATGCGATCGAACGACAGTTATAAGTGCAGACGAATAGGCAGTTTCCGTGTCGTGGTGGGAGGGAGTTTCCGGTAGTCCGATTCCAATGACGTCCTGATAGCTTAACTCCGAGATTAGATGGCCCCTCGCCGGAGGTGGATGCAACCGACGTCGTAGAAGTCCACCTCCGGCGCGCGGAGGACTGGGGCACGAGTTAAGTTGTTTGAGCCATACCGGTGGTCTGGTTACTCACATGTTCCTGGCCAGGGATACAGGAGAGCCGCCCATACATGACAAAGCGTCGCGTACTGCGTGACCGTTTGTGCCGTTAGCCATCACAAAGTGATGTTCACCCCTTCACCGCGGTGAGGTGGCACATGAAGGGGATCTGAAAATGTATTAGAATTAAATTACCGTTTCATAAAATTTACATCGTAGAGTATAAAGAGCTTGGTTAGAGAGTCCTTGCTTGGGTTTTTAATCTTTGCATGGTTAAGTCCTACGGAGTTTCGTTGAGACCACGTAAATGCGAGACTTTGACAAGTCGTTTGAAGTGCATCGCGCTATCTCATCTTTTAGTGCGCTATATGCTTGCTTCTTCGCTGTGAGCTGTAAGGTTCTTTTTATTCGCTTGATATCGTTAATTAAACAGCAAATACAATAGTGAGGAACACGTTTAACATTTATACCCACCATGGCGGTTCATCTAAGTGCCATTTACACTATCAATCTGGGGCTCCTCACATTTAAATTGTTAAATCAGTTAACTCACATGCAGCGTGACTTTCCTAAACGTTGAAAGAAGCGCAGCACAGACTAAAATGGCCAAGTAGTAACAAGATTGTGACAAGCATTCTGCCCTGCCAATCAATCGAGTCTGAAATGCAAGGTTAAGGCGGTGGAATGGCGCAATCTTGACTATTTACACGCCACAGAAATATCGTTACCCTGCGCTTTTATATGAGTCTCAAACATCTTCAAAAGCTTCACTAACAGGAATGTTAGAAGCTTTCAAATAGTACCTGCATTTTTTAGGATATCTTGCATTTTCCAAACGCAGCAGTATGTTTTTAATTTTTAAACCTCAAAAAAGCACAAATGAATCGATACGGTCACTTTGTGAAGAATTCATAACAAATATTGAAGCGAAAACAATCAATCGAGTGTAAAACACAAAATTTCAGACGAGTATATGGCGCATTCCATGCCGCTCGTATGTCAGAACATTTCTATTTTCTTAAGCTTTCATATGAGCCCTCAACGTTTTTGGTACCTCTACAGTAAGAAACTTATCGCCTTTCGAATAGTGTATACATTTTTTGACACACATTGTATATGCGCATCGATGTGTATACACATATGTATACATAAATATGTGTATAAATATAAATAAATAAATATAAACATAAATATATGTATACATGTATGTATGCACTTACGAGCTGGATATATGCAGCTGGCATATGCAAGTATATATACGGATATATGGCTGCACAATCAAGCAGCGGAGGCACGAAAACACGGTTATCGAACCGAAGGCACGATTATCCTGCAACTGTCTAGCAACCAAACGGCAACACAGTAGCAATCGAACGGCAACACAATAGCAACTGAATGCAACTGCTGCTTGCAACAGAATAGAAAGAGAAGCCGTCCCTCAGTTGACCGGCTTCTCCCGGATAGCAACAGCTGTTCCCTCCTATAGCAACTCGAGCGTTGCGAACGTGTGGCCCTTGTTGCTACTCGGTTCGGCTCGTCGAACCCCCCGAATGTCCGACTCTGGCACTCGCTGGCCCGCAGTCGGCCCATTTTGCAACACGGGCCTCACGGCCACTTGCTACTGGGGCACAGTAGCGTTGTTACTGTGTCGAAGTCTGTTGATGGGGTGTTAGCCCGAGTTGCTAAGGTATTGCAACGCAGCAACACGACTTGCAAATGTCTGCGAAAAATAGCAACACGAGTTGCAAATGCGTTGCAAATCGGCATATCCGCGTGTATATCCACGCGTATATCCACGCATATCCACACATATCCACCCATATCCAGCTCGTACATACAATGGATGTCCACAGTACATCCATATATGTGTATACACGCGCGTATACACATAAAATATATATACACACAATATACACATATATACACGTATATACACGCGTATATACAGGTGTATATATATCCATATATATGTATATATATATGCATATATATATACATACATATATACATATATAGGTATACGTAGATATACCCGTATATATGCATGTATACACAGTATACAGCACTGTATATACATGTATATACCGTATATACACGTGTGTACATGCGTATATACATGTATGTGATCATATATATGCATACATAATGTGTGCATATATATGATCACACACATGTATATACGCATGTACACAAATGTATATACGGTATATACAGTGGTGCATACTGTGTATACATGTATATACAGTAGTGTATACTGTGTATACATGTTTATACACATGTATGTACATGTACGCATGTACGCACATGTATATACGGTATATACATGTATATACAGTAGTGTACACTGTGTATACATGCATATATACGGTGCATATCTACGTATACCTATATATATGTATATATGTATGTATATATACATATATACATACATATATATGGATATATATGCACCTGTATATACGGGTGTATATACGTGTATATATATCCATAATTACAAATTTTTTATGTACACATTTATTATCGCAAGAGCATTCTAATTTAAAATGTGAGACACACATGGTATTGAAGACAAAAAATTTGATGGCAAAAATGAAAACGATTTCAACGAAAACGATATCGATCCGAGTGATGATCAGATATTCAAAGACAAAGAACATGATGTATAGGAAGAAAAACAAGGGTGGGTGCTCCGCTTAAGGGAGTTCAATTCCAAATCATTTCAACTCAAAAAGCAGGTATTTTGCTTAACTTTTCACTAAAGTTTTTGGCCGGACTTTAACCAAAAGCTTACTAAACTTTTTGACCGAAGTTTGAACAAAAAAAAGTATTCAACAAGTAGTGCTGTTGTGAATTTGTCTAATTTTACGCCAAAAGGTGTCCCTAAAAACGGTTAAAAATGATGATAGACGAGTAGTTAAAATTTAACATAGAGCGCACACCCTTGTCCAAAAAGAAACATGAAGCACATGAGCCGGAGAGGGAATCAATGTGGAGCGTTAACCTGGTCCTCAGTCTAACTCGTCGTCCTCCTCAATCGTAGTCGTCGTTGTCGTGGTCATCGTTATAACGGCGGGAGGATCGCCGTGTGTAGCAGCCGTGGACCAATTTCACCTTCTGGAAAATTTTAATTATTTTTGAATTATTTCGAGAGGAGGGAAACGCATCGGCGCGTTAACCAGACGCGTGTTAGAGTCGAGGACATGTTTTCTGATGTCCCTTCTAAATAGATAAATTTGATTAATCTCTCTCATAAACAGATGAGAAGAAGCGAGTATCAGGCAACCTACAGCGCACGTTGGAGCGCTCCTTTTATCAGTCTCCCCCAGCGCCTCATGGCTTTTCTGCGTTCGACAAGCTGTATTTATATAGCAATGGAAACTAACGGGGTGGGGTGAGCCTTCATCGTTTTGGGCGAGAGGGACAGCTCTTGTGCTCCCAGCCGCATGCCGTCCAGGCAAATTCCTGCAAAAGGAGGGTCAAGAGTTGAAGTTGGAGGCAAAACTAAACAGTATGGAGCTACCTATGAGGGGTTCCACAATCTGCTCAGGAAGATCCAGCAGTGACGCCTTTACAGAGCGCCGAATCAACTGCGGGGGATCACAGGCCTAGAAAAATATGGTACTAAAGGAAGCTATTGAGAAGGTTATGGTTTATAGAGCATGTAGAGGGAGAACCTCCTCGACTGCTCCTTCGTACTCGGCACCTCGTTGACTACCAGCCTCTCGAATGGGTTCGCCTTCTTCGCCTTCGCCTTCCTGTCTACTACTACTTGCTCGTCTGAGGGGAGTCGCGGGCGGAAGCGGCGGGGCTTCAACTGAAGAATTCCGACTCTTCATTCTTCAAGTTTCACTTAGAATTTTAAAGGAAATTAAATGGCGATATCGCTCCTACCCTGTAAATCAGCAAACGTTTTCCTCTTCCTTCTCCGTGGGGGCGGCGGAATGGGATACGGATGCGACATCGAAACTATCCGAAACTAACAACACTCTAGCGAGAAAAATTGAGGTTTAAAGACGCGCTACTTGGTAATATACAGTCTGAGGTAGTAGGACAGAACCCCTGACACCACCGGCATCGCTTCTCGCACAAATTATCAATTTATATCAATTTTTTTGCTAAAGCAAAGCAACACGAGATCGAAGTGCGAAGCCCTTTTCCATTTAAGCCGACAGCATCAGCAATTCATCAGGGTTTCTGTTTCGCCTTCTGTAGTGTCCTCATCTCCTTCGTCTTCCTCCTCGTCCTCCTCCTCTGTGCTGTCAACGATGCTTTCGACGTCGTCCTAATAACAAATAACCTGCATTAACCTGCATTATTGCTTCATGATTTTCCGTTTCTCATTATAACTGAACCCCTTACGTTCCTCACATTCCTCGATGCTCAGCTGTTTGAGCCATGGCAGTGGTCTGGTTACCCAAATGTTCCTGGCCAGGGATACATTAAGGCCGCCCATAGTCGACAAAGCATCGCGTACTGCGTGAGTATTTGTGCCGTTGGCCATCACTGAAGTGAAGTTCACCCCTCCACCGCGATGAGGTGGCACATTAAGAGGAGAGCTATCTATCAACATAAAATTGCACACTAGTGATCGTTCGGTAGAAATCGATATTTCACCCACTGCAGCCAACATCCTAACTCTTGAGCAGACAACGCACCTCTCCTCGGCGCCCATATACTAAGCCCAGCGGCAATAAGCGACCTTGGCTATTTCCATAGAGGTAGGTAATGTCGAACAGATTCCCTACTTTAAAAATCTTCTTGATGTTGGCGATATATAACTTTTACCCCAATTGTTTACCTTTCTATGTTGAACTTTTTAGAAAACAACGATGATAACACCCTTATGAACTTGCCGTTTTATACTGCTCTTCAAATTTGTAAGCTGGAATGCTTTATTCATTTTTATCTACCCAAAATTAGTTGTCGTACCTTCATGAATAAAGAAATAACGCCTATGCTTGGATTTGGTGCACGAAACCAGCATTTTGGGAACTTCATGGTGTCTATCGCGGTTTCCACGCGATCATGCAAACATAAAAACATGCGCAGAACTCGCACCGATATCTCCGACAAAACATCAGCTGAGAGCATACCGGCTTAAATACTTAAAAATGCTCAGGGAATAACGTCTCTCCAGCTTTCCTGTCCAGCGCCGAAAAGCTTGGTCCCCTATCACCGCTCTTAGCACTCGCTTCGCGTCTTTAAGCCTTCGATACTCGCGCCGCCGCGCTGGTGGCTGACATAGCTATCGATTTTTCGCGCCGCCTAGCGTCGCCGCATAGCTTTCATACTCTGCCGCCCCAAAACGCCACATTTGCTCGAATTTTCTTACGGTATTCGGTGAATCGCGCCGCGAGAGGGAAGGTCGCGGCGCACCGCGATCAGCTGCGGCAGATTCGGTGTGGAGTGGGAGATTTCACATCGGAATGAACCATTTTGCTATGGCCTTTTTGTTTAGGTTCCCCAATCAACAGAACAAGAAGGCTGTAGCAAAGCGGTGGCACTACTGCACTTTCGGGGGTCCAGTGGTAGAGGAGAGAGATAGAAAAGAAATTTTTCAACCAAACTGCGCCTAGGGGGGGGGGCTATTTATAGTGTTGATCACGAATCTGACATCCGTTTTTGAAATGAATTACGGTAGATTCGAGTGGCCAAGGTTGTCCTGGGCACAATCACCGATTTCGCACAAACTTCGCCTAGCGGGCTGTCTGGGGCGCGGCTCACGCATCTAATATCCATTTTTTGTATCACGCTGGAGTTTGGGCAAAATTCGTGACCATGACCTTAGTTACCCGTACCTACCGTAAGTCAGGAAAGAAATGCAGATCTGTAAACATTCCCGAAGTTTCACCTACTACGCTAGAGATATGTTTAGTGCATAACGACTTCGAAATGGACACATAAGAGAGAATTCTTACTGTTTCTCGACGATGACTACCTTCCAGCAGTTTTACTTTTGGACCCGCTCATGATAAAGAGCGTTTAGTGCCATTTGCATTACAGGGATTCGACTCAATACCACGCTAACCAGTTTCAATCTTGGTTGAGCGGACGACCTCGACCCCAGCATTAAGACAGGATTCGTCGCTCCCGACAAAAAAGCCTACCACTAACTTTAGCAAGATGCATTCTGCTGATTAGTCGGACAAATCCTTTCTGTTTTGAAATCATTTTCTTTAAGCCTCAAGTGGCTGGTATCAAGGTAGTAAGCTGTCACAACGATGTTTTGTTGCGATCAAAACCTCTAGCGCCAGGCGGGACTCGAACCCGCACCTCCCTCTGACCGGGCGGGAATGCTCTACGCCTTCACACCACCGGCGCCGTTTGATCGAACCAGCCACATAAGGCTTAAAGAAACTGATTTGAATTGTTTCTACCAAGACCATTAGCTTCACGGATCCATGCTGATATCAGCGGCAGCTCATCCCGGATACGGGTGGGTGCTGACCGGTCCCACGAGGTGTGGATGTTGCGTTCGATCAAAAGGCGCCGGTGGTGTAAAGGCATAGAACATTTCCGCCCGGTCAGAGGGAGGTGCGGGTTCGAGTCTCGCCTGGCGCTAGAAGTTTTGATCGCAACAAAACATCGTTGTGACACCTTTCTGTTTTGGTACTGCAATGACTCATGGACAGTATCCTTCGTCATCCTTGGCTCACGGACCGTAGTAAACAGAAGCTCGTGGCCCCTTTCTAACTGCAATCGCGCAATGGCGCGTCAAATTCGGCGCGGCGCGACTGGCCGCGCCGCGCACTGAATTGACACGCCGCTCCGCGGAGGGAGTATAAAAGGCGCCTTAGCACTTCTAGGAGGATTACTATTAATTTTCTAGCTTGCAGGTAAAAGTAGACATCATAGGCTAGATTAGATCTTTGCCGCGACATTTGCATCACAATGCTCTTTCATTATCATCGTATTGCACCTGATGGATTAGGCCTCCCATGTTCGATTATGTATTCGTATTGAAGTTATGTATCAGAATATTGTTTGATTGGTTTAATTACCCAAGTATGGAATCAATAAAATGGTTGGTGACTACTCGAGGGTACCGGTAAGACGAATTCGCGTGGTAGACTGGATTGGCGCAGAGTATTCCACTGTTCTATTATTTTAGTTTTATCTGGTTGTGACATTGTTCACCAGTATTTCGAAGCGTCCTAAGAATTCAGGGAAATCGAAAATGTTTCCATCGAATGTGAGTACTACCAATTTTGCCAAAATAGAGGCATCGATGAAAAGGAACAGAGATGGATCAATTGCTGCTGCGGCGCCTGGTGGGATATTAGCTAAGATGTATGTAAGAGAAGTGTTCAGATGGACGAATGCAGTAGCAGGATCTCACTGTGGTTCTGAGTGTTGCAGTACCAGTGCCATCGCGTGAAGCGTTGTAGGAGGAGCCTGATGGCACGTGCTGCGTTTGACTGCGATCATCAGCTAGTCGATTTGTTCCAGTTGACTTACTGCAGGCGTGATGTTTCTCATGTTTCTTTCGTGGTCGAACCATTTGCAGGAGAAATTTGACAACAAGGAGCTTTAGAGTGCCTCGCTGAGTTTTTTCTTCAAAACCCCAGGAATTCCGTAGAAGCGGGATCTACAAATTACTCGACGAATGGCAATATGTTGTAGATAATAATGGTGGATATGATCGTTAGTTGTTGCCTTTATGGAACGAGAGAAGTAATTTTGAAAAAATTGTGCGATAGTGGGATACTTTCCTTAAACCTAATAATTTTATTTGTCGTTTGCCGGAATTCAGAACTGCTGGTATTCGTGATTGTATCTGCCAAGAATTTGTTAAACATTTCGTATGTTGTTTATAATGTTTTGCATTTTCTAGGTCTCGGTGTTGAATGCTTTCCTGTCGCAGTCGAGAGAGCATTCAACACCGAAAAAAGGTAAACTATCGGCTGTGTAGAACTATTTATTTTCAATGGTAATATGCTCTTTAAGGTGATTTTGCCTTGATTGAATTTCAAAGGTTTGCGGTTGGTCGAGCGAACCAATTGCCTTTTTTTTCCTTTTGAAGGGCGTCTACACTAGGTGGCGATGTCCGTTCCTCCACGTGGTGCCACTGGAAAATGCTCGCTTTGTGAGCTAAGCTAAGCACGGACACTCGAAAGCAGGCGACAGGTCCTTGTGACAGGCCGGCCTACGAAGACCCATGTCACATCACATGGTGTATGAATAGTCATGTTTTTCGAGATTGTGCTACGGCTTCCGCGGGAGCCGACGCGCACTCGCAGAGCCCGGCGAGTGTGGAAAGTATGCGAGGGTCCCTGATGCGAGGACGGCATCGGGGGGCAACTGAGCTAGTCCGAAAGTCCCGTAACGTAGGCAGGACCCGCGTAGCAACGCTGAATGTGGGTACGTTAACGGGCCGCTCGGGCGAGTTGGTTGAAGCACTGGAGCGTAGAAGAGTTGATTTCTGTGCGCTGCAGGAGACGAGGTGGTCCTGCAGCAAGTCAAGGGACATAGGACGTGGCTTCAAGGCCGTTCTATGTAGAAGTCCCAGGACCACCAGTGGTGTCGGAATAATCGTCTCCGAACGATTTCGTGACTCGATTGTAAGCGTCGAACGCTATGACGATCGGTTGATGAAGATCGTTGTCGCCGCGAAGGAGCGACTCTATCACTTCTTCTCTGCGTATGCTCCGCAGAGTGGCTGCTCCGATCAAGCCAAGGAAGAGTTTTGGAGCCTGCTTGATGAGAAGACAGCAGAGGTACCGCCGAAAGATGTCATCATAGTCGCTGGTGACCTTAATGGGCACGTAGGTGCTGCGAAGGACGGGTACAGCTGTCATGGTGGTTTCGGATTCGGGTCTCGTAACGCCGATGGTGAGCGCATTCTTGAGTATGCGGAATCGCATAATCTCACCATTGTGAACACCGTTTTCCGAAAACGCGACTCCCACCTCATCTCATACTATAGTGGGAGCTCCAAGCCTCAGATAGACTTTGTCCTTGTCAAGGATCGCGACCGAAGCATTGTCACAGACGCGAAGATCGTGCCGTATGAGACGGTCGCCCCACAGCATCGACCGCTTGTCTGCACCTTTAAGATCACCCCTCCGAGGATGCAGCAAGTTGAGCGATGCGGTGCTGCGAGAATCAAGTGGTGGCGAATGAAAGAGAAGGAAGCAGCTGTGATTTCCCGCGTACGGTTACCGACAGTCACGACTGTCGACGAAACTTGGAAGAGAGCAACCGACGCGATACGCCAAGCTGCAAGGTTGGAACTCGGCATAACGAAGCCTGGGCGACGCAAGGTCGATAAGCAGACATGGCTGTGGACGGACGATGTGAAGGCAAAGGTTAGAGAGAAGTCGCTCTATCACGTGTTTCTCAGCGATAAAACAGCCGACAACTGGAGAAGTATCAGAAGGCGAAGAAGGCTGCAAAGAAAGCCGTGGCTGTTGCGAAAGCCACTCATTATAGTGGTGTCAACGAAAAGCTCGAGTCACGCGATGGTGAGCGGTATTTGTACCAACTTGCTAAGACCCGCCATCGCCAAACCGAGGATATTGAAAAGTTTTTTGGCATCAACGATGAGAGCGGCCATCTTCTGACAGACCGCAAAAAGGCGCTGAAGCGCTGACTTGATTACTTTGAGGAAATTTCCACTATGGAATTTCCTCACCCGGCCATCCCTTCTGTGGGTTCTGTTCACGGGTCCGTTCACAAAATCACCGTGGAGGAAACAGAAGCGGCTCTAAAGAAGATGAAGCCATGCAAGGCGACAGGACCGGATGATCTGGCAGCCGATGTTTGGAAGTCGAAGCTCTGGTATCCTGCTGAGTGGTTGGCTGAGTTCTTCAACCAGGTAGTAAAGGAGAAGAAAGTACCGGAGTGTTGGCACAACAGTACGACGATTCCGATTTGGAAGAAGAAGGGCAGTCCTGCAGACTGCTCCAATTACGGTCCGATTCGCTTGCTTTCGCACAGCATGAAGATCTTCGAGCGAATTCTCGACAGACGAATTCGTGAAATCGTCAGGCTCTCCGACAACCAGTGCGGTTTTGTGTCTGGTTGTGGGACCCTTGATGCTATACACGCCGTCCGCTTCCTGGTGGAGAAGCATCGTGAGAAACAGAAGCCGGTGCATATAGCCTTTCTCGACCTGGAGAAGGCCTTCGACCGCGTACCGCGTGAGGTTATATGGTACGCCTTGCGACAACACAATGTACCTGAGCAACTTATAGAGTGGGTGCGGATGCTCTACTCTTGTCCAAAGAGTCGAGTTCAAGCTGCAGCTGGAACCTCGATGGAGTTTCCCATCTCTGTCGGGGTGCACCAAGGTTCTGCGCTTTCTCCACTCCTCTTTGTTGTCGTCATGGATGCCATTACGCGAGATCTTCAGCAGCCTGTTCCATGGACGCTGCTCTATGCTGAAGACGTAATGCTCGCTTGCGAAGAGAAAGATGATCTCGAGCGGCAGGTGCAAGCTTGGTGCGACCGCCCGGCGATGTTCGGACTCAAACTGAACGTCAAGAAGACCGAGTACCTAACGACTGACGTAAACGAGTCCGGCTCCATTAAGATTAACGGTACTGTGCTTCCACGCACTGCGGTCTTTAAATACCTGGGATCAGCAATAGCGTCTGACGGCGGTCTGATGGTTGAAGTGAACTCACGAGTGAGTGCAGCTTGGTCCAAGTGGCGTTCGCTGACCGGTGTGCTTTGCGATAGGAAGATACCAGAGCACCTGAAGTCAAAGATCTACAGAACAGTCGTGCGGCCGGTAGCAATATACGGCGCTTAGTGTTGGCCTGCGACCAAGGAAGCTGAAACGCGCCTCAGCGTCATGGAGACGAAGATGCTGCGCTGGACGGCTGGAGTCACCCACATGGACCACATCAGAAATGATGCTATTCGGCAGAAGTTCGGTGTCGCGCCGATAGCGGACAAGATGCGCGAAGCTCGCTTACGATGGTGCGGCCACGTTCTGCGTGGAAAGGAAGACAGCGTCCGCAAGATAGGCCTTGAGTTGGAAGTGTCCGGAAAGCGGCTAGAGGACGCCCGAAGCAGCGTTGGTCGGATACGTTACACATGGACATGAAAGTAACTGGCGTCCACCCCGATCAAGCGCATGACCGGGAAAGGTGGCGTCATGACACCAGAAGAGCGGACCCCGCGACGAAGCGAGAGAAACGCTGAAGAATAAGAAGAAGAAGGGCGTCTACACTAGACCTTCTCTCATGGTTTGGATGAGCGAAAACGTCGACGCGATTCAACAGTTCCAGAGGTTGTTCCATCACAATCTTCCAAGCTAGCGGTGGAGCCAGGCTCACAAAGTTCCTTATTCACGTCGAATGTTCTCGCGAACTCTAGCCGGCCGAGCTCTTTAAACTAGGAATTCCTCCACTGAATTTCTGTAAGCACATTTCACGTTTATGCATGAAGTGCGTTCTATTGCGAAAGTGCATCTAAATGGTGATCTTGTTCTGAGCGCGAACGTCGATATGTTTGCGTCTGCGGAAAAGTGGTTCAAGTCTCACCATGTTCTATCGTCTTTGTTAATGAATATCGGTCAAAATTATTTTCCACACACTGAGCTAGAACAGAAATTGCAGGTGGTATAGCGAGCTTTTCGAAGAAAGGTAATGCCGCTGTGGAGGTCGCTATCAATTGGGGACGCTGATGATATGCTCCCAGCAGATGTTATTCTTGAGTCGTGCAATGTTAGATTCCTTGTAGTACGTCGAGCTCTATCATGCAAATCCTAGCAGAATGGACCACTGTTTCCATCTATTAGTGACCTTTTGGATGGCACCATAAACAGTATAAACAGTTTTTTCAACAGTTTTATTGGGTGATTTTAATTATCCCGGATATTGACTAGGTGGATCCGCAAAAATTAGCGTCTTCTGATAGTAACATCTTTGCGGAAATTGTTAGGAGCCACAATTTGGCACAGTTTTAGAGGAGCATACGACGGGCAGTTACGTTCTTGAACTCTCTTTTTCCATAGAAAAATCAATGTTGGTCTCCCTGTGGGTCTGAGTGACCATGATGGTATGAAATTCAAGTTATACCGCCCTTTTGTGGAACACACGCATATAGTCGGCAATTTTTTAAATGCGGTTATAGGAGGTTTTTCGTTCTCTTACGACGATCTCGTGGAAGGAGACTTTTGACTCGTTCTTAATTATTAATGATAAATGTGAAATCTCTATGGAGGCTCTCTCATTTACAGGAAATAATTTTGTTCCTTGGAGCGTGTAGAAACTAGAGATTCGGTTTTGCCCTTTATTTGCAGGACATGCTGGTTCTTTAGAAATATGAGTTTGGAATAGTTAATGAGTACCGTAAAACTGAGGAATGGATAGAACTTGATGACTATAATAGCAAATTTCGGAAAACCCTGCTGAATTTCAACAGTAATATGGAAAAGGTACTAGAATTGGACAAGTTCCTTAAATATTTGAATTAGAAGCTAAGGAAAATGGCCCGGTAGGATGTTGATGCAAAGGTAGTTCAATGGCGATTACAGACCAGGGCAATGCGAAAGAATTGGCTGAAAAATTTTGTGAAGGTTGTTTGGAGGATAATTTGGAGCTCCCTATCCATTTTACATTCCGAAGGTTTGTGAACCTTTGCTTTCATTTCCGTAGTTCGATGGGAGCAGTTTTGTGAAATCATTTGCAACCACTCTAATTCATTCACGCTTACTACAGAATTCCTACCTTATTTTTTTAGAATATTTTCCTGATTTTGTTTCGTCTTCGTTAATAACCAATGAAGGAATAAGGTAAGAGACCGTGAGCCCCTTACTGAGCTTATAAGAATTAGGTCCGATGTACACACATGAAGAATTGCTGCTTCGTTTAACAATCAAAATATTTTCAATCAAAGCTCCAAATTTTTGCCTAAAAAATTTAAAATCTATCTTTGTCTTCGACGTTGATAATCTCCACGATTTTATTTTCTAAGTTTCTTTTATATTTTATCAAGAAGAGTTTGGGATTTCTTTCAGTATTCTCCCAATTTTTCCCAATCCCTAACCGTGTAGAATCAGTTTGCTCTCCGATATGTAATGTCGATGTTCATTCAATTGCTAGGAAGGAAAGAACGATACGTTCATAGGTACAAATCAAACAAACCAATTGAGTTCTATAGTGTTATCAGAAACATTTCACATTTGTCGTTAACCGAGTGGACAACTTCCTTGTAGTTCCTCCTCGCACTAAAGGACAGATATTTACACACGCTATTTATAATCTTGAAAATGGCTACAAAAGTTACATGGTGGATCCGGATATTAACACTACAAGTTAAAGACTATACTGTTGAGATCGCTACTTGCTGGTGACCTCATGTAATAATAGTATGGTCATTGACTAATAAAAACCGAGTCTAGTAGAGCATATCCTCTTAAAGACGACTTCACGAACTGTTTCAGATCGTGAGATTTCACGTTTGCACAAAACTCGGACAAGAAGGAAGACGTACCTTTGTCGAGGTGCTTCAATCAATGCCGGGATAAGTGACACCACCCATGATGACTGTTTGAAACTCTCACATTAGTAGGTCTTTAATTGCTTCAATTGCTTCAGTTGGTCTAAGGCGCTCCTTCTCTATGGTTTACATGATGGGGCTCTGTAAATATCAGTGAATCTGAGCACGTTGGATGAGAACAAAGATCGAGAGATAAAATTTCAAAAGTTTCCGTAAGGAACGCAAAAAACATTCTGGTAGCTAAAATTGCTTTTGACGAACAAGATAATTCCTCCCTTTTCTTCTAAACTTGTCACGCGCCTCTCTGGTAACTGCTAACGAGAAACTTCATTAAGCACGAACATGTAAAAATTTTTGCCTAGCAATAATTGAGTAAATTTGGAATTTCTCTGCTGCTTCCTCACGCCTGCATAAAGGCAAGGAACTATGTAGACTGCAACTCTCCAATGGCCCTTCCTGATTAAACAGGCCTGAGAAACAGCCTCAAATCAGAACCACAAGAGGTATTACCTTGAAAATTATGGATGACATTCTGAGAATGAGAAACAGACGAAGGGGTGATAAGAACGTTGTTTAAATCGTTCTTCAGGTCTGCCTATCAGTTTCCGCTCAGAAGGCGATTCTCTTCAGAGAAAAAAAGGAACACATTACAAGAAGGGATTGGTTATGAAGTCCTGTCAACACAAACAGCAAGCATTAAAAAATTCAGAGGAAGAGCTGCTACCATTAATCTGCTCTCTAGGAACGGTAGCTCCTGAATCGATATACCACTGTTGGTTAAAAAGTGTGATATGATGTGATAATTGTGCCTCGGGAACATGGCTAGACATAACATACCTTCGACGCTAACGCTAGCTGGCTACTATTCATGTAATCTTCCTATAACAATTGAAAGTAGACGTTCTTTACGTAATAGTCATTCGCGTTACGGCAAACAACCTTTTATTCCTATTTAGACAAAAAGTTTCTCTCCTTAACGATTTCGAGACGAGGAAGCCTAGCTTGTAAAAGCTCATTTTAAGTTCTCAAAGATGAATTATTTGATTTCCCTTCCAAAGTATTTCCTTCGGAAGGGAAATCAAATAATTCATTTTGATAACTTCCTGACAAAAACTTCCTTCAAACACAGTGACGCAGCCAACACAGTGACGCACTCACTCACTTCCTAGATCGCCGGCACCGGATTACTTGAGAACACAGCGTCACCGTGTGGATCCATTGCTCCTTCAATAGCAGCAGCCGGAAATCGAACGAGGCAGCTGGAAGATATTCTCTACCTCTTCTCGACCTCCACCAAGGAGCTAGAAGTCGTGAAAGTGCAATAATGCCGCTCCAGATCTACCTATGATAACCGCATAGTCAGGAGAGCGTGCACAGGGGCCGGATTCATCAACGACTTACAAAGATTTAATGGGAAACTACAGCTGAAATTACAGATTACAACCGAAGCTGAAAAAACGCGAATTAACGCGGCTTATCAACAGGCGATGTGGTTGAATGCTGGCGTTATCAGGAATTTCGGCTGTAGTTTTCTCCGTTAAATCTCTGCAAGTCTTGATGAATCTGGCCCAGGGCGGAATTATCGTGACCAACTTTTTGAAAGACATCTCTGCACCCCTATCTTCAATGAAAAAATCTCCCTATATTCATCATTTTCTAATTGGTCGGTTCACCAGACACGTTTCAAGACCAACGTGCCGCCGTCCAGCGATACGCTAGAAGATGACGTTGACCAATAGTCGCGAACCTGCTGGGACTGCAGTACCCACCTACCGGTCATCATGTTCATGCCCCATGTAGTCAAAGGTCCTACCGAAAATCTGCGAAAAATACAAAGTGCCGTATATAGGGAAGCCAACTGATGAAAAGCTCTTGCTGAACGCGTACTTGGCAGCCTATAGTGCAATGTATGCATAGAAAAGTTGTGAAGGTGATAGATATCAAACAACGAATGAACATTTGTAAGATGCAAAAGTTTGGCAATGCACCAGAGTCAAACATCTGGTCCTGCTTCTTTGATGCACCGCCACTCCACAATTTGCCACCGAGCTGCTTGCACCAGTTTTTTTTTCACTAACTACCTTACCTCTACGTAGGGCACACCCAAAGTGTCAGTTGCATGCTGACAGTGCACTCCAGTGAACTTTCAGGGACCGCTGGCTCTTCAGGACTTTGCAAAAAAGAAACCAACCTTTCTACTATATGAGTGGTGGAGATTCTTGTTGTGGTATTCATTTCCGCTATCCAGACATACGCCTCAGACTCTGCTTACCAGGGAAGGGTCTCAGGCGTAGGTCCGAACGGGGGAAATGGATAGTACTACGAGAATTTCCACCCTTCACATAGCAGAAAAACATGTTTTGTTTTTGCTGAGTGCTTGAACCAAAATAGCTACGGGCCCTCGAAGGCGGGGTACAGTAGCGCACCATCAGCACGTGCCCACGTGCATGCGTGCGCGCGCCGTTGTATGGGCTCAGCGGGGTGCGACGCTGCTTCAAGGGTGCTAGACCAGATGTTCGTTTCCCATGCTATGCATTATTTTTGCATTTTTTCATAACCACTGCCTCCTTCACCAATTTGCTTCCTACACATCTCCTACACATTTACTTCACTTTAAATTGTCAAATGGGTAAGATTCGTGATCAACACCCCATGGCCTCGACAGCCCTAGTCACCCGTACCTGCTGTAACTTACCGTAATCGGACGAAATTTCAAAAACGAATGTCAGATATGTGATCAGCACCCCAAATAACTCCGCTGGGAGAAGTTTGGGTAAAATTGGTGATTATGGCCTCGACAGCTCTAGTCATCCGTACCTGCTGTAAACCGTACCTGCACTGTTTAACATTCGCTGAAAAACACAAAACGTTGTATAATACAAAAAGTGAGAGAAGTGAGTGAAGCACAGCTCAAGTAAACCTTATTTGAGAATTTAGAGTGAAATAAATGGCACCATTATACTTTCACGACTCCAGAGGTCGAAGAGAGTTCGAAAAAAAATTCGCCCAAGCTTTCCCAGGGACGGTTAATTGGGGTGCTGATCATTAATCTGACATCGGTTTTTGAAAATTATACCGAATATGGTAGGTTACAGCAGGTACGGGTGACTAGGGCTGTCGAGTTTGTGGGGCGTTAGTCACAAACAGGGGTGTGCGTAAATGAAATTTGAAATTTCGTAAATCGTAAATCGTAATTACGAAAAAAACATCGTAAATCGTAAATCGTGAACCGTAAATCGTAAGAATCATCTGAACTGTAGTGCAGTACAACTAATTTCCATAGGCCTTTCCGCCAATGGTAATCAGATGTGATTCAATATTTATTTAACTGTCGTGTTACTTTCAGCTTTCAGCTTAATCCGAACAGTTTTCCTACCAAACTATTTCTTTTGTCACGGCTTCCTGATAGTAAAACATCGTCCAAACTTTACATATTTCAGGAAAGTCGAAAAACTGTAAATTCGAAAACTTTACTTAAGCCTATGCATGGCATTCCAACAAAAAGCTGGCATCGTTTGAATATCTATTGAATTCCTAACTTACTACAAATTTTTTTAGCTTGAATATAAATCAAGGATTAGAGCAGAAACAACAGTGGAAAAATCGCTGTCAATACAAATATAAAAAGCGTTTCACCACTGATTAATGCTACCCTTCGCCAGCTCTGTAGATAGGGTGAATACGATAAACACATTCACATCACCGAAATTGGAGATCAAAACTGTCAAAACCAGTTCAACCCATTCTTGAAGTGCTACGCGCCCGATTTTACGCACTTTTTATATCAATTTGCTCAACCCTATAAAGCACAATGCAAACCGATAGAACCATTGGTACATGTCGCGAAGGTGAGCAGCATTGGTAGGTGGGAGCGCGCCAGCCAATAACAACCGAACAAAGCACAGACCGAACACGCGCCAGCCAATTAGGGTATCGACTGTACACGCCCTTTCCGAATGATACTCATTTAATGCGGTGTGATTCGATGAGGAGTTCCCATCTTACAATGCTACCCGACATATAACGAAACTTTAGTGGTTTATCCTTTCAACACGAGTGTAGCAACCCTCAAGACCCCGCTTGCAATCACGAATGATGTTCGATCGCGGAGTTGTGTCAATTCTATTCGATGGGATTTACGTAAATATAAAGGGTAAAGGACGGCGTTATTCTATCCTCTTTGGGATGCGTCACGCATTCTACTTCTACGGGATGTGGCGGAGGCGAGTTGAATACGTATTTGGCCATACAATGTCTTGAGATGGCCAGTCGATGAACAAGTCAGCGCCCTTCCCAGACATGTCTCGTACCAATTCACCGACCCCGGAGGGATGGAAGGCTTGGTTGGCCTGGGAGGGAAATCCGAACCAGGAACCTGGTATCAGGTGCAGGCGACAGCCGGCGCCTCCTCCGACTGCGCTCCGCGCGCCTACATGAATATATTCTAAGCAAATTGAGTAGACGTCATTACCAAGAGGGGCGGATCAAGGAATACTCCCCATCTTTCTCTCAGACACTGCCCCCAATGCCTTTCTGTGGGCTGGAATGGAACGACCTTCGCCAGTAGGAATGCGATGTGCCTTGCTAGGAATGCGATGTGCCTTGCTAGCTAAAGGAGGACCCGACGACTTCTACGTGTCAATGGAACTTCAGCCCTGGGAGTTATCGAGGTAATTGAGCACGAATCTGAAGTTCGTTTTTGAAGTGTTGATCACCATCAATCGATATTGATCAAATTGTCGATCAGTATCAGTAATGGGAAACGAGGTCCAGTCAGGTTGTGTCAGTATTGCTGGACCAGTACAAGTGATGGGGGGGTGAGTTGTGTGGTGAGTCGTCGTGTGACCAAAATCGATCAGATCTGTCGAAAATGAGGATTTTATCCTGATGTTAACCGTTTGTGAACGAGAAGTGAAGTTGTCTGAAGTCAACCTGGCGCTAGAGTGTTCAAATATTGTCTTTTGTACTGCTAGGGATAGAAGGAAGCTGGATAAGCAGAGCAGCTAGCTTGATCTGATTCTCCTTAGCAAGGGAGGTCAATGAACGTTTCGTGGCAATTTTAAAAGTGACCTATTGAGGGTTGTAGGGGATTGTATGAGAAGCACCGCAGTGGTTTTCAAATTTCCTGCGGACATCAGGATAGACCAAAAATTGCAAAAAACCGTTTCACTTCAGCGCGGGCCGATAAAGCAAAACTGACGCCTGGAACGGCCATGTCGTGGTTAGAATCTTACCTGCCAAAGGTTGTGGGCTGCAGCAGTAGCGGAATTACAGCGATTTCACAATTTGCTTGTTAGCGGTACAGTGACCGAAGTGGAACGTTGAGGTGCGTCGCTCACCACCAACGGCGCAGCGACCGGATGGCCGAGTGGTTACGGGGGGCGGGCTTGCGGGAAAAGTGCCGGAGGTTCGTATCCGGAGGTGCTGCATCCTGCATTGAAGGTCTCTTGCTCCACCCGTTTTTGTCGATATAAAGTGTATCTTGACCACGGTAGTGTGCCATACTGATATTATAACTTTAACCTGAATGATACAATATAAACACAAAAATAAACATCCAATGCAACAGCGTTCATTGTAAATAATTCGATTGGCCATTAAGGAGGAGCAGGCGACTTTTCTTTGCCTACAAAATAGATAAGTTCAGAACTCCAAAGATCGGTGAAAAATTATTATTTTATTTTTATTTATTTATTCTTAATATTTATTATTTTTATTTTTATTAATTAATTAGCTATATTTATGTTTGATTTTTTCGATCCCTCTTCAACTTCTGGAGAGAAAGTATAACAGTACCAGTCTGTCTTCTTCATCCTCAACCAACAATATTTCTAGTGATCTCACGGCCGTCACATACAGCATCCTCCTCACTGTTACAAGGAGACGTAATATCACTCACATCATTGTCATCGTCCGGCGACCAGGCTACAGACTGCGCCTCGTTCAAGTCAAGCTAACATCATGAACGAGAGAACGTCAATGGAATAAACGTCAAACAAAAACCATCCGAAGAACTACCTAATAACCCCATTATGCTGGCCCTCACAGAATTGTTTACAAAATTTTATTTACAACGGAATACGAGCACACTGGACAACGTATAGAACCCCTTCCGTCCGGTAGAGCTTCACTTTCCAGACTGACTATCTAAGTGGGTGGCGCTTACAGGGCAAAAGACGCCGCCCATGTCGAGAAAGGTCGCGGCGCTGATGCATGCCGCGACATTCCCCGGCCCAGAATTTTTGAAAAAAGGAAAATACAAAGTATGACATCGGGAAGTTAATGTACGTGGTAGCTGAAACATGGATAATGTAAGCATAGATGGTAAGGTGTGCGCAAAATTATATTCACTGAATGTGTATTTTTTGTTTTTGTTTTTGATACTCTTACAATAGCTTGCAGAACTACCAGGTTCGGCTCCTATCCTGCGGATGGTGTAAAAGATTGCGTGTGTATTAAGCCAAATGATGTATGAGCGGTGTAATTTTGAGATGTATAGATTGCGTAGCTTTCGCTACTGCAATCCTAGCTTTATGAGTTCTGCTAGTTCTGTGAGAGACTTTGTTGGGCATTAGTGCCCTGGTGAGGCGTGACTTGTAATTTTGCGCTTACAGTCGGTAATGAGGTATTGCATATCAATTGAGGATAATACAAAATACAGACGCTGGACAACAAAGTAAATGAGTACAGATAATGCGCATACATGTAGGGAACATTACATTACAACAGTGGAGAGTAAGACTAAGACACAATGAGAAACAAAAGTTTAGGAGAGGCAGTCACAATATAATGGTGATGAGCCAGTGTTAAACAAATGCAATTACTACGGCACTGGGTATACACATGGAAACGTGGAAGAATGAATTAGGGTGGAGGATTACAAGTCGGATCTGTGGCGTTTGGGCGGTGGTCCAGTTCTTGTTCTCTCGTTGCACAGAATGAGGTGGTGCTGTCCTCCACAGGAGGACAGCACCAGACATTTTTGCTGACAAGTCCCGTGAGCAGGAGCTAGACAAGTAATACACTTGTTGAGATCTCTCAAGCGGAACGATCTGGCGATAGTATCAGTGAATGTAGGGCAGTTGAAAAAAGATGGTTGTCGTCATTATCATTTTCACAGAAAATGCATGTAAGACGTGGAGTGGTGTGGGATAGAATAGTGTCGAGTTTCCTGTCGATAGAAGTGATCATATTTTTGAGATCTTGGACGGATGTCGATAGAAGATTCAAAGTGAGTCGAGTGGATACTTCGAAAGTATCAGGATGGCGTGTTGACAAGACGCCGGTTGCAGCTGCGTGATCGGTGCTTGCGGGGTCTTTTTCGGGAGCCAGCTGCTTCGGCATATCGAATGGGTCGCTCGGCGTAAACCGACTACAATAGGGTATCAAAGGGTGTGGTCTTGTTTGTCTAACTCTGAGTGACAAGCCTCATCGGTGAGTGTGGAAGACCAGTGGAAATGGCCTCAATGGCAGCATTTTGAACGGAAAACTTTCAGAAGTTCGCTAAAGCATGCGAACAAAAGCTTCAATATTGCTTCTATAATTACAGTGAAGATCTTAATGATGGCTATTATGACTGCTGGGCCACACAAGTAGAGTGAAAGGCCGATTATGCTTAAACCTGCAGTTGAGGCCTGAATAATTTTCCGGTGGTTGGCAAGTGTGGAAAAGAGGGGATTGAAGTCTGTAAAAGAAAAATCCTTCCACCAGTTGTCATGTTTGCTTTTGATCTCTTTTCCGTTGAATATCTCGTGGTCTGGCATCGAGTTATGGTAGAAAAGAGTGCCCACTACAGGGACCTTTGTTGTTTGCCCGCCGCACTGGTAGGTGCACTCGTCTTTTACGAGAGCATGATCGTACTCCATCATTAGCATATTGGTTTCATTATGTTGTGAGCATGCAATGAGATATGATTGTCTCTTGCAGTCAAGAGTGATTTCACGTGATTTCTGAGAATAGCAGTATGCTGTCGATTTTGCTGTGTCTAAGCAGCTGTAGCATCCTGATACAGGTGAGATTTGCTACTTGCTGTAGTGTTTGCAAAAACAAATTTAAGGATTATTTCCACATCGAGGCTCCAAGAAGTGCATTTGAAGATGTGGTAAACGTATTCATTGATAGGCACTTGAGCGACACGGTAGAAAAGGCACGAGGGCAGCGGAGTTAGACATCCGCATGGCAGGCCGCCGCAGATTGAAGCGCACATTGAGTATCCGGGGTATTTGTTTGCTTCCCGGAGTTCTGGTACTGTACTATTTTGTAATGATGCACATCCATCTGCAAAACATGATCCCATAAAGTGGCATCTTTTCTCATAGAATACTTCTGTAGACGTATCTCTGGTGTAGAACAGAGACTGTTTATTGCAACTCAGACGAACTTTGTTCAAAGTTATTTGGAGCGCTCCTATGGATTGGTTGCGGTATTGTTCAAAGTTATTTGGAGCGCTCCTATGGATTGGTTGCGGTATCGCAGAAGTATGCATATTTTTCGGTTCAGTTTATTGAAAAGAAGTTCCTGTTCATATTCGATCGTACAGGTCCCAGCCTCATAGCAAATGACTTCTGTGTTGTGACGCATGGACGTATGTTCACATCCTGATGTTGCAACTACTGCGAGTATGGCAATTATTATTCCAGCGCTTACAAATTTCGATGGTTGTAAATTTCTGAGGTTAAATGATGCAGCTTTGTTGTTGTGATTTGTTGCTTTTCGTTGCGAATACCTTACAACTTTTTCATTGACCAAGTAACAATTAGAGCAGTGGCTAGAATAGGGATCGCGATAAATACCATTGCTGTTATGATTGCTCCAACTGGCGAGCAGTGCGGGTTTCCGAGGAGTGTCAATGTGAACATGTTTTTATTGGCGCAAAATGACTGTCTAGCGCATATTTTGGAGTGATAGACAGTTGTTTGTGGAAGGTGGGAAGACACTGAAATGTTGATGGAGTCCTCGTGAGCCGATGATGGTAACGTAAATGTGGAGGTTTCGGTAGAGGTTCTGTTTTGACATGCGTCGTTGAAGCACAGGGTATGGTTCATGGATAATGGTGTAATTGTAGCAACTCCACTTTGACATGATAGGGGTCGAGCAATAGTTACGACTGTGATAAGAGATAACATTAGTGGGTAGAGGATGTTTTTTAGTAAAGAACTGATGTCGAAGCTCTTGTTGAAGGAAAGGTGGCTCTCCTGATATCGCACGTTTTCCTTAGCTTTTCTGGGGGGGCATTACTCTCCGTGAGGGTTCTTTTTCCTTTTCATGATCTATTTTGTTATTTTCGGTATTAGTGACGTCCATTTTACTTCGAATTTCGAGCGGGATTAGCTTGGTGATTGGACGTCGGCATATGTTCCCTGACTGTGTCAGAACTTCGGCTGTTCGAACTAGCCCATCAGGGCTTTCAACCAGTTCGGTAATGCGTCCGAGTGGCCAATAACCGCGAGGGACACACTCGTCTCGTTGTACAATGACGATCTCACCAACTTCCGGTACTGAGCGTGAGGTGTGTCTGCCTTGTTTGAATGTGATTTTATGAAGGACACGGAGTTCGGTCAAATATTCGTTATGCCACCTGTGCCAAAAGTGGTCAGCCATTTCTTCGGCAAATTTTAGAGCCTCTTTGGCCTGTTCGACTGTGGTGATAACGGTGTCTTCGTAGGTGGGATCAGCAATTTCACCTTCATCAGTACATCTAGGAAGGGAAAATTTTAGATTGCCTTGTAGAAAGTCTACAGGTCTTAGCGGAAGTGAGGTCAAATCGCCGGGGTCGAGTTTAGTAAGAGGGCGAGTGTTGACCACCGCTTCTATACATGTTGTTACAGTGGTTAGTTTTCTGAGTGAAAGGCGTTTACGGCGAATAGTGTTATTAAGACATTTCTTGACTGTTCCTACAAGGCGTTCCCATACTCCTCCCATCCAGGGAGCGGGTTGAATACCCACTTTATGTTTTTTGTAGCTGAGTACGACATCACTGAGTGTCCTGAGTTTTGATCTTTTTCAAAAAGGTAGTTGATTATTTTAGCTCCAAGTACGAAGTTTGTGCCTCAGTCCGATCTGATAATGAGTGGAACTCCTCGGCGACTTATGAAGCGTAAGAAGCTATTGAGGAATGCCGAGGTTGAAAGACTGTCCACCATTTCGAGGTGGATTGCTCGTGTTGTCAAGCATGTGTAGAGAGCGATGTAAACTTTCTCGCTGCTGTTGGTTGTGAATGGGCCTATGTAATCGCAGCCGACATGCTGGAAAGGTTTACATGCTACAACCCTATCTTTCGGAAGTGGAGCCATTTCCGGATGTGGGAACGGTAAGCCCTGTTCTTTTTTGCAGATCGTACATTGAGCGAGAATCTTGCGAACTGTGACCGACGGCTGCGGGACCCAAAATCTCGTCCTCAATAGTGATAGGGTATGATGGCGTCCACAGTGCATGTTGGTTTCATGTATTTCGTTGACTAAAAGTCGTACAAGTTCGGATTTCTTCGGTAAGTAGATGAGCTCTCTTGTATCGCGTGGGAATGCGGCATTATTTAGTCGTGATTTGGCTCTAATTATGTTGTTCTCATCGAGAAAGAGCATTTTGTCTTTGTGCTTTGACTGTATTTCCTTTATATCAATTTGGTTACTTCCGCTCGCAGCAAAATGGATTCACTGAGTTTGATTTCCTCCGCAGTTAGTTCGCCGCGTGCGGAGAAGCGGTGCAGTACCTTTGTGTCGATGTGTTTGTTTGTACGTGCGGCGAATGTCGATGTCCATTGCGCAAGCGCCTTCATAGCGCGCGTGAGAACCCTCAGTGCCTGCGAGTAACGTCGGAAGCGTGTCAAATCGATTATGGCACCTTGTTGGGGTGGTGCGATTCGAACAGCTGATGCGCAGCTCGCAGGGCCTTTGCTTTGAGCGGAGTCGTCAGCGTGAGTGGTCACAGGGCCGCGATCGATTGATTCGATTGGCCAATATTTTATTGGAAGTCCCAGCCAGCGTGGTCCTTTCAGCCACGCACTACTTTCGAATTGCTCTCGGGTTGTTGGCCGAGTAGCCAAGTCTGCTGGGTTGTGATCAGAGTCTATGTAGCCAAATTGAAGAAGTACTCCTGTGTTTTGAATTTGCTGACGTATTTTGTTAATACGATCAACCTGGTTGGCTACGAAGACGGGGAGCTGGCGTGAAGATAGTATGCATGCCAGAGCAATTTTGCTGTCGCTAACAATGTGCAGCGAGCTAATTCGTTTTTGGTACGAGCGCAGTATTGTTTTCGCTAATCGAGAGACAGTAGAAGAGCGAGTAATTCGAGTCGTGGAATAGACAAATTTCTTTTCAGAGGTGCAAGCCTTGCTTTTGCACACAGTAGGCCTCCAGTTTGATAATTTGGAGGATGTGTTATGTAACTGCAACATCCGATAGCAATTTGGCTCGCATCACCGAAGACCCATAACGTCGATCCTCGGTTGTCCGTGTTAGGTGGGCCTATGTTGCGAGGGATCTTGATGAGCGTATCCTGGATGTCTGCGCAGATTTTGTTCCATTTGTATACCTGGGATTTGCTCAAGCTGTGATTCCATGAGGTCTTTTGTGTGACGACCTCTCTCATCAGCATTTGGACTCCAACAAGAGTGGTATTGCAAGACCCAGCGGATCGTATATTTTGTGGATTTCACTGACTAGCTCTCTTTTAGTCAGTCGTTGTCTTGGAGACGACGTGATATGAAGAGAAAGCTCGTCTCGAACTGTATCATATGTGACGCCCAGTAGTTTCGTGACGCCTGTTTTTCCTTTAAAGGCTTCAGGGATAGAGTCGTTGACGTTTTGGGAATTACTGCTAAATTGTCTGAGGTTCATTCCTATGCGGCTGAAGAGATGTCTAGATTCCCCTATTTTACTCAGAGCTTCTTCGTCGGTTTCTGCTTGTAAGAAAAAATTGTCAACGTAAATGTTGTCAAGGATTTCCTTTGATAGATCTGCGTTCTCGCTGGTGAGAAACGTAGCTGTTTAGAATGCTTGGTGATGCTTTTGTCCCGAATAGGAGGCGTTTGAAACGATAGTGAACTAGGTTCTTCGGAAATGGAGGTTGATTCGGATCTTTGAGCCATAAAAATCGCAGCAAATCTCGATGTTCTCTAGTTACTCTTATTTGAGTAAAAGCCGCTTGTATGTCACCGGTGACTAGTATTTTGCACCAACGGCTTGCGGTTAGTATGTCCTGAATTTTATTGACAAAACTTTCTCCTGTATGCGTCACATCATTGAGAGAAAGTCTGCCTTTGGCTTTCACTGATGCATCAAATACTATCCTCAGTGGTGTGGCTTTTTCGCTCCTCCATACCCTCGAATGAGGGAGATAGAAGATAGGGTTGTGGTCGTCGTTTGGCTCTGCGAGAGGAATTTCCTCGATTATGTCATCTTTTTTATATTCGTCAAGGACCCTCACATACCATTCTTTCTGCTCATTGTGAGTTGTGTGAAACTTGTAAAGGGCATTAAGTCTCGATAAGGCAACTTTGTAATTGTTATCCAGTTCTATAACATTGTCTTTCAGTGGGAAAGGTGCTGTTATTTCGCCGTGTTCAATGGAAATGCGTTTGCTGAAGTTGTTCATATAGTCGTAGGCGGTGTCTTCGGCTTGGTATTCGTCAGTTGATATGCCCATGCCCTCTAATTCGTACATGTCTCGCAGTTCTTTCCTGACGTCCATAATAATTTCCGGACAGGCGACTGTAATCGGGTGGGATGAATTGGTGACGGCGTCAGGACTTCGATGTACCGAACAATGCTTGTCCGAATGCCGTATTTTGAACAAGAAGACCTGAAGGTAATTTGGTAGGAGGTGAGTTGAAGAACACGATTTGTTCGTAAGACTCTACTCCAATCAGTATGGAAGGTTTCACGAATTCTCCGCAAGTAGCGGTATTCGATAAGAAAATCTGATGTTGTTTGAGGAACTGTACGCCCTGTTCTGATAAAGTGGCTGCTGGAAATGGGTTGGTCAACAGCGGTTTGGTGCTAAGATTAATTGATATGTCATCACCAAACCTTGTTCGGAACACACCTGTAACCTGTTGAGCTTCATATGTTTCTATATTGCCTCCGATCCCGTGCATGGTGCATTGATATGATTCACTTTTTCTAGACCAAGCATATCGGCCAGGTGTGCATCAATTAAGTTGCACTGATCTCCTGAATCTAGAAATTCAACACGTTTTCGAATGAATTCCTGCGATTGTTCCGTATTTGGGCCACTGCCGTCATGAGAACAAGCTGCTTTTTGGTGTTCGAACCATCAGCTCGGTGAGAAAAACTGCGTACTGTACTTTCTTCTACTTTTTGTTGCGGTGTGCTCATGACCATACAGCTAGACTGGTTACGGTATGTGTTCTTCACTGTGGCTGTTTTTGAGTTCGACCCGGGAGACGAGGGTGATTCATTTCTTTGTTGGAGCTTCCCGTCTGAACTGTGGTTTTGTTCCCTAGTACAAAGGGAAATGTGGTGCTCTCCTTTGCACTTGTAGCTATTCTGTTGAGTGCATGTGCGACTTCTATGATCTTGCGCGAAGCACAACATACAACCAGTCCTTTTAGTGCATTTCTGCGCTCAATGGGTGTTTTGACAGTCCGGCAGTCTACGGAGTGATGATTGGTTCGATGACAAAAGAGGCATCCCTGTGCTTTTGGCGGCGTCGGACGGCGTATTTCTTGAGACAAGTCCTTATGCCAGACAAAGAAGCGTATCTGTTTTCGAAAAGCGCCCTCGAAGAAATTTCCTCGTTGAGGTCGTCGAGTAGAACACCATCGGCTAGTTGATCTCCCCCTGAGTTTCTTTTCATGATATCTTTGATGATATCATAGGGGAATTTTGAAAGGATTTTGTCGATCCAGAACGGCTCGTGCTTCTTTCTGACATCATAGCCGGTGGCAACCATTTGGAATACAAGATCATCAACCTTTTCTAGTGTTTCTGCGCATTCTTTCGCTGTGGCGCTCTGCTTTGGCAGCCTCAACAACCGCTGAACTATTTGAGACCTATTGTTGCCTTTGTCTCCGTATTTTCTATGCAAAACTTCAACGATAAGCCCGTAATTTGACGCTTGCATTGGGATGCTTTTTATAGCGTTATATGCTGTCCCTCGTATTGCGTCCTTGAGATAAAGAATTTTTTCCAAGTCTCCCAGCTGGGTGTTTTGATCTATTATCAGAGAGTATGTGTCCCAGAACTCATCCTAAGAGGTGTTTTCTCCATCAAAGTGTGGCAGTTTCACCTCTGGATACTTTATTTTCAGTGTTGGCGTGAGTTCTACTCGATCTGATTCATGGTCATGTACCGCTGAGTTTTTGCATTCCGTTGCTTGGAACTGGGTTCTGTTACTGTGATTTTGTTGGAGGAGACCGCAAGGGTCACCAAATTTGTCTTCACTATTGCGTTCATCTTGCTCTGGGCTTTTCACTTTTCGCCGAACTCTGTTCAGGTCAAGAATTGATTCTTGTGTGAATTTCTCGTATCCTGGTCTTTAGTGCCATGGTGACGTTCTCGGCTTCTTGTTTCAAAGCACGAAAATCGTTTTTCTGCTTGAGCTCTTCTATTTCTGAGAGCATGTCTTTTTTCTCTGCTTTTGCCGCATCTGTATAGGTCTGGATGATGGTTTGGTAGACTTCTTGTAATTTTGTAATTTTGATTTGAACATTGTCCAGTGCAGCTTGAATTTCACACAACCTTTTCCTGCAGTATACTTGTATTTCTGATTCCTCAGTTGGAGGCTCATTTGGCTCAATCGCCGGTTTGTAGAAGTCAACTATGCTTCGTAAACTGCAGTACTCATCTTCTAGACATTGAAGAAGAAGAGTTATTTTGCTCATTTTGTTCCACTGTGGGAGTAGAAAGTGTTGTCAGATGACCAGCGGTTCTTTGCCTTTGGAGGGAGAACGGGCTGATCCTGTGCTGCCACGCGGGACTGAGAACGTGGTGGCCGATGCACCAGAAATTCTATGCTGGCCCTCACAGAATTGTTTACAAAATTTTATTTACAATGGAATACGAGCACACTGGACAACGTATAGAGCCCCTTCCGTCCGGTAGGAGCTTCACTTTCCAGACTGACTATCTAAGTGGGTGGCGCTTACAGGGCAAAAGACGCCGCCCATGTCGAGAAAGGTCGCGGCGCTGACGCATGCCGCAACACCATACATAGCATTTTGAATTATGCCCCGAAACGCATCTGCTATGGCGGTCTCCCTCGAATAGGGGCGGAGTAGTCGGGAGGAAAGCATTTAGCAAGACAACCAATAACTCGGCGCGGAGAACACATTCTATTATACAATTGATATTGAGTCGGGTGGGCGGGGGGGGGGGGGGGGGGGTTGTGGTATAGTCTGTCGAAGGACGATCACAACAATCGATCAAATATCAATCAATTCTTGACCTGAACAGAGTTCGGTGAAAAGTGAAAAGCCCAGAGCAAGATGAACGCAATAGTGAAGACAAATTTGGTGACCCTTGCGGTCTCCTCCAACAAAATCACAGTAACAGAACCCAGTTCCAAGCAACGGAATGCAAAAACTCAGCGGTACATGACCATGAATCAGATCGAATAGAACTCACGCCAACACTGAAAATAAAGTATCCAGAGGTGAAACTGCCACACTTTGATGGAGAAAACACCTTTTGGGATGAGTTCTGGGACACATACTCTCTGATAATAGATCAAAACACCCAGCTGAGAGACTTGGAAAAAATTCTTTATCTCAAGGACGCAATACGAGGGACAGCATATAACGCTATAAAAAGCATCCCAATGCAAGCGTCAAATTACGGGCTTATCGTTGAAGTTTTGTTAACAAAAGGGCATAAGTAAGTGTGGAGCTGAAAAGCTGGAGAGTCGGGTAGAGAGGTCCTGGTCGTTCGAATCGGTTCCTTATATGGATAATCTATCGGGCGTGGCTACCTTGCCATCGATGGGGCCTGACCTGCCTATCCAGAGGACACGGCGTTTCCGCCGGTCTCACTGCTGGTGCGTAGCGGCCCTCACCGGTACACTGTAGGCTTACGATTACGGCAGAATCAGACCCGATCCCACATGGGGCCCTCTGGAAAAGGGCGTTTCCACTACGCCGAACCAGTTCTTCTGAGTTCCTAGTCCAGGTTCTCTCTTTGCTTCAAACTGACTACCGATCTTTTGAATCGACCTTACCGTCAGTACTTTTCTTGAGGCTTGTCCACCTCTAGAGTGTTCTCCACTGCATTGTGATGGTTCTGTCCAGAACTGTGATTTAACAGGCATTTCTGTCACCATCTACAGGATGTCGATCCATCCCCTACCGTGCGTTTCTCCTCGTGTTAACGGCCTAGCCTTGCAGATGGCCCAAGCAACGGGAGCGCTGAGTGTTTCGCCATCGTGCTGGCGTGAAAGCGCTTTTCAGCCTTTTTGGTGAACAGTTTTTCCGTTCTTACAGTTCTCACAACTTCGAACCATGGCCTCCTTCAAGGCTTTCATCCGCTTTGATTTCGGAAGTGCCATGTGTTTTGTCGTGCCCAGCTTGCCACTGGGCTTGTAAACTAAATTCGGATTACATAGACCAACTGCCCACATATTTCTATTTCTGACTATCCGTGGACCGGTGTAGCTCTGTAGTGCCATCCCACAATGAGCGAACTTCTGAGTTCATTCTAGGAGCTTTCGACCAAAATGTCGTTTTCCTGACTTGCGTGGTGCTTTCCACTCCAACTACAGCGTTTGTCCTTGAAGGTACCACCAGCCGTTTGGCTACTCTCGCACGTTCTTCTGAACAGTTCCGCGAGAATTCACAGGTTAGTCAAACGTGAGTTGGATTCCCAAAGCACTTAGAACGTTGGTCCCTAAAAGAAGCATACGTCCGTGCTGTTCTGCACATGCAAGAACACTCGAGCGGTGCTCACTCCTTCAACGCTTACTTCCGCATTGATAACGGCTAAGAAGTTCATACCAATAGGACTGTTCGAGCCATGGAGCCAATATTGTTAACCACACTTTATTCGGCGTAACCGCCTTTTTCAGAGCCTGGAAAGTCAAGCGAGGTTTGAAAGGTTACTCGTCCAGGTCACGGGAGCTTCCGGAATTAATAGGAAA
Organism: Heligmosomoides polygyrus bakeri; assembly: GCA_947359475.1. Lineage (NCBI taxonomy): Eukaryota > Metazoa > Nematoda > Chromadorea > Rhabditida > Heligmosomidae > Heligmosomoides > Heligmosomoides polygyrus. Next base: position 75,731,737 of record OX375868.1, read on the forward strand.
AGGAGACGAAAGGAGAGTGAGACAGCCCAACTAACCTTATGGAAGCAGCCAAGAGGCTGGTGCGTAACCCTTGGATGGAGTCAGTTTGGGTGAATGAGACTACCACCTAAGGTCAACCCCTCAGCGACCCTCCGGCTGTCGTTCTCCGGGGTCAGGCCCACAGAGTTCAGTAAATGGGGCCAGCTCCTGGGTTATTTCGACAGCCGGAGGGTCGCTGAGAGGTTGACCTTAGGTGGTAGTCTCATTCACCCAAACTGACTCCATCCGAGGGTGACACACCAGCCTCTTGGTTGCTTCCATAATGTTAGTTCGGATGTCTCGTTCCCCTTTCGTCTCCTTTTCCTATTAATTCCGGAAACTCCTGTAACTTGAAATAGTTCTTAGACTAGTAACCTAGGCGGTTAAGCCGAGACGTCAGCCGAGTAAAGTGTGGTTAACAAGGTTAACAGTGTGGCTCCACAGCTCGAACAGTCCTATTGGTATCAACGTCGTGCCAAGATTCAACGACAGTCGATCATGGGATATGTTAAGAAGTTCATTTTATTGCCAGAGGCGTCATAAACTTCGGTATTTGGACCACCACCTACCAATTTAACCTCGTTGTCCAGGTCAATGCCTCTATTTTTGGCTTCGCGAAGAAGTGTAGTGGGCACAATGGGAATTACTGAACCAGTATCAACCAGCGCTTTCACCTTTATACCAAAGATGTATGCGTCACAAATAGTCGGGTTTCCAACCGCCATGGTATTGGGATCCATCCGTGTTTTAGGTTCGCCAACCATTCCGCACCAATCCTCCGCAAAGGTGGGTAGGAATTCGTTTTCGAAACTTCCGTCTCCGACCCCTCTACCTGATCCGGGACCATTTTTCTCCAAGTGGTCTCCTCTGGAAAGGGCTTCTTCAAACATAGAAGGATTCCTTCCATTTTTCCTAAAGTTTTGGTACTTATCCGTACGTTTCTCACGATTGGAAGTGGTCGCCTTTTCCGCGACAGACCTCTGCTTAGGAAAATTATACCTCTTCATGGGCCCATGTTGATGGGCAATCACCATCCTCGTTTTTTCGAGCTGTAGTGCCACCTTCTTCACCAACTTGTACACATTTCCATCAGCTGTGTCGAGTGCCGCTAATATGTGATACGAGTCTCTCCACTGCTCTAGACAAGAGTGCAGCTTGGAACCAAGGTGGAGGTTCCATTCATTGCCGGGATGAATTTGTCTGGAGATATCCTCCAAATCGTTTACCAATTCGCTGTCACCTATTGCGAGATTGTCCCAATGTCGCACCAATCTCAACTTTTCAGAAAGGTTCCTGCGCGCTTTTTCAAGCGCAAGGACCACCGTGTCGAAACTACCTTGCTTACTGCATTCCGGTAGATTTTCGTAGGAGCATCTCGTTGGCAGAATGGAAAATAGCGCCTGCATGTCAGGTCCCCTCACTACCGGGTGCGCTTTGCATAGCTGAAGCGGACTCATCTACTGTCGACCCGCTAGAGCGCCGAGATGATTGTGTCAACCTCTCGCTGGAGATCGACCTCTGATGTCTTCGTTTCCCAACGTTCTTAGAGTGGGGCGCAACCATTTTGCTCCAAACAGGTTCGTTCCTGGCAGTATTGTATTTAGCGACGAATGCTGTTTTCCCACAGCTGCCCAGTCAGTAATGCCTTCTACAGCACTCCTAGAACTGCCTAATTGCTGTTCTTTAGTGGGTCGTCCGCGGTTTACCAGCCCGCCTGTGAACCTATAAACTTGGTTCTGTAACCCACTGTTCAAGTTTCTTAGACTTTGCAGGTCTCTTCCTGTTCGTGCAATTGCGACCTGATTCTATCTGCATCCAGGCTTGTCACATCGTCAGCGACGTCAGACGTCTCACAGCCTAGTCAAGTTCTCTGATTAAACTTTTCAGTACCGCGCTATTCTGACGCGCTATTGGCAAAACTGTGCACAATTCCTCCGTTGTCATACTCACTACAAAAATGTTTTAGCCAACTTGGTTATCAAGAACTTTGGACCTTTCCCCGGCATTTTCGACCGTCTCCCGGACAGCGTGATGAATTTTCCGCTTCTTCTGTGCAGGAATATTCCGAACCTGGTCGTCAAGTGTCTCATCTAACCGTGAGACAATGTGGCCTAATTCATCCTCTAATCGCACTTACTCATCTCGACCGCAGTTTTGGCTTCCGTGATATCAACCGCTGCCATTTGTGCTGTAATGCCTGCTCGCTCCGCGGCAATGTAATCAATTCTTGCGCTTATCAAAGAAGGGATCCGAGCATTGCAGTCAAACTGCTTACAAGGAAAGGTTCCCATCTCATGGTGAGCTTTTGCGGTGCTATTTTGGCAGGATGTAGGGCTTTGTGAGTCCAGAACCACAGTCAGTTTTTGCTGAACGCTTCTCTAAAGACCTGAAAACTAGGTCTGAAAGCGCGCGCAACTATTATCAACCCTTACAACACCCAACGAAATGTGCCTCTGTGGCGCAGCCGGTAACACTGCCGCCTCATAGTGGCATAACGGCAAGCTTTTCAGTTCGGGTCCGAGTGTGCTGCCAATACTTTTGCACGTATTAGATTATTATTGTTACTACACTCTCTTATGATCACAGCAGTCACCAATGCATACAACAAACCAAGGCTGCCTATTTTCTCCTTCATATGTGCTAGTTGTTCAACTATTCATATCTGCGCCATATTTTTTCTTGGAAATAAAAAGTCTTACATATTATTAAACTAAAATCTTATATTATTATATTTCTTTTAGTCAACAGCTAGGGTACATAACTATGAAACAAGTAAAGCGCAATTGTCACAGCAGCAGCACCTTACAGAAGCCAGTGAGGAACAGTGTTCTCCCTGGCAAGGAATGACCACTTATTCTTCATTGAACACGTAAGAAAAGGGTCCGTCCTGGGTGAGCATCGACGTAACCTCACTGTTGTCTTACCCCTCACAGTCATCAACAGGTGTCCAGTCGACATCCACCTCCTCATCGAAACGCACTTATGAAACCACCTAGATGATTGAAAGGTGTCATTCTCATTATACTCCCTCCAACCTGTTCCGCATCTTCTTCCCTACAGTCGACATCTCCATAAAGGCGTCCAGGAAGAGTCCTTATATGGCATCCGCAACCGCAATCTCTCTCCTTGTCGGAGAAGTGAAATCCGGCGTGAACGTGGAAAGTAGTGGGCCGACAACGCGTTCAGCTGAGAACGACATTTTTAGTGCACTTATGTTACGATACGATAGGGCGCGTGTAGCGCAGTCGGAGGAGGCGCGACTGTCGCGTGCACCCGATACCAGGCTCCTGGTTCGGATTTCCCGCCCAGGCCAACCAAGCCTTCCATCCCTCCGGGGTCGGTGAATTGGTACCAGACTTGTCTGGGAAGGATAGAGCGCTGACTTGTTCATCGGCTGGCCACCGCTAGTCATTGTATGGCCAAATACGCATTCATGTCGCCTCTACGACATCCCGTAAAAGTAGAATGCGCTGGCGCATCCCAGAAGGGATTGAGTTGAGTAACGCCGTCCTTTATCCTTTATCCTTTATGTTACGATATGGCCCGGTTCATAATATTCAACCGTAAGATGAGCGTATTTGTGTGCAGTTACGGTATCGTTGGTGATACGGTATGATATGGTGGTGGTGCGGATATGCACAGTTAAAAACTAGCACATATGAAGGCGCAAATTAAGAGCCTTGGTTTGTTGTAAGCATTGGTGGTCTAAAATTGATTCCTGTGACTATAAGAAAGTGTAATAACAACAAACTGATCCGGTCAAAAATAATGGCAGCACTCGGACTCGAATTGAAAAGCCCGGCGGTGTGCTCCTATGAGGTCGCAGTGTTACCGGCTGCGCCACCACCACCGCCACATCTCGTTGGGTGTCGTAGGGGTTGATAATAGTTGCGCGCACGCTTTCAGACCTCGTTTTCAGGTCTTTAGAGAAGCGTTCAGCCAAAATCGACTGTGGTTTTGGACTCCACTCACAAGGCCAAAATAGCATAGCAAAAGCTTAGCATGAGTTGGGAACCTTTCCTTGTTAGTCTTTCCAACATCGGTAGGATTGGCATCATGTGGCTGCTCAATGCTTCAATTGACGCAAAATTAGCTACTGGTATTCCAAGTGTCTCTTCGAAGTGGAGACTAGTAGACAGCTATTCCGCGATAACAACGAACACAACCTTTAAAGCAGGTTTATTAACAAAAGGGCATAAGTATGTGTGGAGCTGAGGAACTGGAGAGTAGGGTAGAGAGATCCTGGTCGTGTTCCTTACATACATAATCTATCGGGCATGGCTACCCCTTGCCATCGACGGGGCCGGACCTGCCTATCCGGAGGACACGTACTATCCGCCGGTCTCACTGGTGGTGCGTCGCGGCCCTCACCGGTGCACTGGAGGCTGACGATTACGGCAGAATCAGACCCGATCCCACAGAAGCAGGCAGCGGTTACAAAAAAAAGCAAAATTAGTGCATAGCACGGAAGTCGAACATCTGGTATAGCACCCTTGAAGCAGCCTCGCACCCCGCTGAGCCACCGGTTCGCCTGCAACGGTCTTTCTCCGAGTCCCATACAACAGCGCACGCACGCATGCACATGGGCACGTGCTGACGGTGCGCTACTGTACCCCGCCTTCGAGGACCCGTAGCTATTTTGGTTCAAGGACTCAGCAGAAACAAAGCATTTTTTCTGCTATATGAAGGGTGTAGATTCTCGTAGTACTATCCATTTCCCCCGTTCGGACCTACGCCCGAGACCCTTCCCTGGTTAGTTCACCCATCCACAAGTCTCGGCCAGTCAGCACACGCTAGACGCACAAATCCACCTACAGAAGTTCACAGGTTCCAGCTCTGCCTCACCCCCGATTCAACGCATCTCGGCTCGTCGGCATCCCACGGCGTGGATCCACGTGTAACGATAACCTCCGCTGAGCCTCGGCCCTCACTTGCGCTCAAGGCGATGCGACGGCTGGCTGCGCTTGGTATCAAGGTGGGTGGTTCATTTCCCTCGGATAGTACGACGCCTTCCTGAACCCTGCACCTTGCAGAATATGAACATCGAAACGCTCTCCATGGGTCTGCTTCTTTTTGTTCTTTTATATGGTAGGTTCTGTTCGTTGCGTTTCCAAAAAAGACACTGTACTGCAGATCCTTGGATATCTCTAGAAATCTGAGTTTTCTAGTTTTCTTCTTTTCAAAGGCTTTGGTTTAAATTCTGTGGATCTCAATAATGAATTCACAAATCGGTCACATAGATCCACTCGGGTGCTATTCAACGAAGCAGTCTTGCTTCGCTGCATTAGAAGAATCCGACCAATGGGATTATGAGCATGGTGGTAATCTAGATCCCTCAGTACTATTTTTGCAAATAATTCCCGCCATTTCTCACCTTGTTTTGCCAGTGTTTGCCAAGTTTCCTGCCATGCCTATCCTTTGATTGTGGAACTAGCAGAAGAATATACCCCAACAGTAGGTCTGAACGGCGAAAGCGTACGTGAACGGTAGCGTCTCAGATTCAGAAATAGCGAAGCATATAGCATCACAATCACTCGACCCGGAGTCCTCCAAAGGGCAGCGTTACTATAGGCTTAAGTATAGAGTAGAGATAGAAAAGTCCTAGAAAATTATTCATTGTGGGACCTATCCTAGAAGGGTGCAGCGCTAATGTGACAGTTAAGACGAGCATCCCACGGCACGACAACACAATCCTGAAGTCCCTATGACCACAATCATGTCATCTGGCAGTATTAAAACTCTGAGACAAGTTCAAGGAAAGGGAAGGAGGGGCCAAACACCGCATGCCCATCTCTGACTCGAGCTTAGATTTAACAGCAACATAACTAAAACCTCGAACTCGTGCCTCTAACCAGGGAGGTCAATGAACATCCCGTGGCAATTGTAAAAGTGACCTAATGAGGGTTGTAGGGAATTGTATGAGAAGCACCGCAGTGGTTTTCAAATTTTCTATGGACATCTGGATAGACCAAAAATTGCAAAAAACCATTTCACCTCAGTGCGGGCCGATAAAGCAATAGTGACGCCTGGAACTGCCATGTCATGATTAGGATCATGATTAGGATTGTAAGATCGCCCTCAGATACGGACCAAGGATGAGCGGATAAATTTTGAAACTCAGATGACGGATAACGGGTGCGTAGCGTTCCTACCAGCTGGTTGTGGGCGCCGCGGCCGCGCGCCCAGGTGGCCATACCTGCGGCCTCATCCCCTGCTCGAAGTCTCCGTTCACGCTGTGACACCCGTCGCGCGCGCGGCGGACAACGCCGCGACGGAGGCCGTCGTCGGCGGCCCCACGATGGTGCCCGACGGACGAGCGGGACACGCAGGTCGACAAGATTTGCTGGGACTGCAATCAATAGCATGTTTAGAGGAATTACAAAACTAGTGTAAAGATACATGTTGGTGTGAAATAAGCATAGCTCTACATCAGAATTTCGAGCTCTATCTAACGAGGTCCACCTCAAGCTTATCAGTGCTACCGTTGTTGAGATATTCTTCAAATTCAAAACTGAAAAATAATTCTTTGCAAACCTGCGACGAAGCTGTGAAGAGTATATTTCCAGGTTAAAATTTCACACAGAATTCAACTACGTCGTCTAAATACCTTCGAGGACCTATTTTTTCAAAGAAAAAATTGTGTGTCACACCGTTGGGAACATGTCTCCAAGCCAAAATCCACCCACGAAGTTGATATCCTATTCTATCTATCTATCACTATATAATGGAGTTAGCTGTCAATGACATTTGAGTGATCTAACCTAAGTGAGATACGCCTCATCATCCATAGCGGGGGCGGTCGAGTGATGTAACATGAGTGAGATACGCCTCGTCATTTACACCGCGGGCAAAATTTGCTATTGAAGGTGGGGTGTTGCAGCAGCAGGGGAAGCGCAGCCCTTTACTGCTAATCACAACAGCTCCTCGGGCGTTTCTGAGTGATCAGATTCAGAAGCCGACTTCGTGCCATTAGCATGAGAAGACCAGTAAAGGGGTAAGAGTAGAAGGAGGACTTGGAGGGTGGAGAACCGACAACGATCAGGAGGAAGCGATCTGGAGGAGACATCTGGATGGGGGGGGGGGTGGTCGATAGGGGAACAATGAAGCAGGCCAGGAGGTGGCACCAAGAAGAGTCTAGGCAATAAGGGGGACCAGTTGGGAGTTACCAATCAGGGGGGAGCAGTAAGGAGGATCTGCAAGGGGATCCATTACCAGTAAGTGAGACCGGATTTAGAAGAGGTGACACCGATGTCGCACACTGGGCGTTCGCTCACCGTCGTCGTGTCATTTAAATTGTGAAATCAATAAACTTGTATGTCGCGTGTCTTTCACATCATTGTCAGGTTCTCAACGTTGAAAGGAGCAGCACAGGCTAATATGGCCAAATAGTAACAAGATTGTTACAAGCATTCAACCCATGCACAATCAATCGAGTCTGAAATGCAAGGTTTTAGGCGGTGGCATAGCGCCATGTTGACTATTTACATGCTACAGAAATCTCGTAAGCCTGCGTTTTTATATCAGCCTCAAACATCTTCTAAAACTTCACCAGCAGCAATGTTAAAACTTTTCAAATAGTACCTGCATTTTTAAAGATACCCTGCATTTTTTGCATCCGTAGTGTGTTCTCAATGTTACAGACCTTAAAAAAGCTTAAATCGATCGGAAAGGCCACTTTGTGGCGAAATTATGGCAAGCATTCAAGCGAAACACAATCAATCGAGTGTAAAGTGCAAAATATCAGACAAGCCCATGGAGCATTCCATACAGATCATGTGTCGGAAAATTTCCATTTTCTTAAGCTTTCATACAAGTCCTCAACTTCTTCGGTACCTTTAATGTAAACAAGGTTATCACCTTTCAAACAGTGCATACATTTTTTTGAGACACCCTGTATAGTGATGTAGCTGAATTGCCTATGCATTTCAACGGTGTTTTCGAAGTTCCAATGGGACTTCAGGATAAACTCCTTTCTTCGAAGAAAAGCCTAGAGCCAAGCCGGGCTCCTCTAATGGGATTGGATATATAGAGAGGATAATTAGAGCAATAGCGAAAGCGATAAATTGTGCAGCCAATAAACTCACATGACACGTGACAGTTGTCAATTTCTATAGGTTAAAAGAGGCAAAGCACAGATTAGTGTGGCCAAGTAGTAACAGGATTTTAACAAGCGCTCAGCCCATGCACAACCAATCAAGTCTGAAACGCAAGGTTTCAGTCGAGAGGAATGTACAGTCTTAAATATTTGCACGCCACAGAAATTTCGCTACTCTGTGCTTTCATGTGGGTGTCAAACATCTTCACAAGCTTCACTAGTAGCAATGTTAGAACCACTTAAATAGTATATGAATTTTTCAGGGTACCCTGCATTCTTTGCAAGTCGTAGTGTGTTTTTAACTTTCGAACCTTTAAAGAAGCTAACATCAACCAAAACTGCCACTTTGTGGGGAAATTACAACAAGCATTCAAGCGAAAACAATCAGTCGAGTATAAAAGGGTGCAAGGTTTCGACAAGTGCATGGCGCAATTCATACCCCCATCTGTCAGTTAATTTCTACTTCTTTAAGCTTTCATACGAGCCATCAAGTTCTTCAATACCTTTATTCTGAGCAATGTTATCACCATTCAAACAGTATATACAGACACTGAGACACTGTATTTGCGAACATAAAATTCGTAATTGAATTCTGCGTAGAATGTTGGCTTGGAGACATGTCCCCAACAGCGTGACACACAACATTTTCTTTAAAAAATAGGTCCTCTAGAAGGTATTTAGACGGCGTAGTTGAATTCTATGTGAAATTTTAGCCTGCAAATATACCCTTCACAGCTTCGTCGCAGGTTTGCAAAGAATTATTTTTCAGTTTTAAATTTGAAGAATATCTCATCAACGGTAGTATTTATAAGCTTGAGGTAGAGCTCATTAGACAGAGCTCGAAATTCTGATGTAGAACTATGTTTGTTTTACACCAACATGTATCTTTACACTGGTGTTGTAATTCCTCTGAACATACATGTCAAATAAGCCACCTTTAACATTCTTATTAATGTTTTTCTTCGACGGACGTGGTAGTGCAGTCGAAAGAGCCGCCCGTCGCATGCTCTGCGACTCAAGGTTCTTGGTTCGGATTTCCCCTCCAGGTCAACCATACCTTCCACCTTTTCGGACTTGATGTATTGGTATCAGGGCTTGTCCGGACAGGATAATACACTGAACTGCCCATCAGCTGACCACCGCAAGTCACTGTACTGGCCAAATACGCGTTCAAAGTGCCTCCAGCATATCAAGTAAGAGTAGAATGCGTATAGCATCCGGCACTACCGCCGTCTTATATCCTTTATTCATGTTTTTCAGCTGCAGTGAAGTCACTATGAATAGATCCCACGGGAATTTCTGGGCTTGTGTGGATAATACACTGAACTTCCCATCAGTTGTCAGTCGTTAAAAAGAATCGCTTTTTGCTTACTCTCCAATTAAATTTAACACTAATTCTTGCCCAGATCAAATAAAACTCTCTCTCTGTTGCTTTGGAAAGGGTAAATTGTAAATTGCTGCTAGTGCCAAACGTAGTTTCAAAGAGCGCTGAAAGGTCGTGTAGATGCGGAGTATCTGGCACAATTCCTTAAAACGAAGTGATTTGTATGGAAGTTTGCCTTCTTCTCCACTGATCGGTTTTTTCCAGAACGTACATTATGCTAGAAGGAAATCTGGTGGATCAATGGGAATGAGCAAGGCAGTGTTCAGCATTTCAAAACGCGCTATGAGCAATGAAATAGCTTAGTCTAATTATAGCATTGAGAACTCTGAGAAGGCGCCGACCTGGCATTGCAAGCGTATCTCGATTGACAGTGGAAAAATCACAATACGATTTTTTTAATTGTCCTTATATTCAACTGAGTAATCACAAGCTTACCACATTTTGTTGTTCGTTATTCGGCGAAAAATCCCCGGATAACGAGCAACAAAACGGATAGGTCAAAACCCACCGGAAACCAGATAACGGGTAACGGATAACGGTTAATCCGCTCATCCTTGGTATGTAGCTCAGTCGGAGGAGGTGCTGGCTGTCGCGTGCACGCGGCCCGACCAAACCTTCCATCCTCCCACGGTCGGTGAGTCGGTACCAGACTTGTATGGGAAGGATAGAGCGCCGACTTGTTCATCGGCTGGCCACCGCAAATTATTGTATGGCCAAATACGCATTCAAATCGCTTTCACGAAACTCCGTAGAAGTAGGATCCGTGGCGCATCCCAAAAGGGATTGAGTAGCGCCGTCCTTTAACCTTATTCTTAATGTTCTTGAATCTGCACCATAGTAAGAACCGTTACTGTTGTTGCTTCCCCATAGCTAATTATCCAAGGTAGTTGAAGGCGGAATCATCTGGGTTGGATAAAACTCTAACTTTCTATCGGCTAGCTTAGTATATTTTAAGCAATTGTGTAGGACAAAAGACACTCAAAGAGTTACATCCAGAAGGGCAGGTGAGGAATATCCGACGAATTTCTAAAAGGGAGTGGTTCCCTATGCAATAGAGAGGTTTTATAGGTATGCTCATAAATTAGGGTGAATCTGCATGTCTTGCAGTGCTCGCGTTGATAAGCGTATTAAGTATAGTTTGTTGCGCTGCTAAAATTTCTAATGGAGAAGTCGTTCTCTCTTTAATTAAACTTCTTTCCCTTTTTCTCGTACTCATTGCAGTACTGCGGTATTTTATTCGATGATTCGCAACAGCGTATGGTAAAGAGTACCTTTACCGCTTGCAATCGTGGAGCCATAGATGGTCCGACGCGAAGTTCGGCGGCGAAATTTATTCCGCATAGGTTGTGTCAAGTTCTACACTTTCGCTAATAGCACTGTGTATGCCTTCTTGGTCTGCAAGTAACTTGAGATGAATGAACAATCCTACGTTCAGTAAGCCTCTTAGATGTGTGATGCAGATTTAGCGACTCTCGAGGGATGGGAGTTAGGTATTTTTAAAGCTATGTGGCCAGTTTCCAATAGGAAATGAGGAAATGCCTCAACTAACCTTCTGGACTTGGATGAATTCTGTTGTTTCTGACGACAGCTCTTATGACCGTGAACGATTCTCTATGTATTTTCCCGCAAACCACCGGATAACGAGCAACAAAATGGACAAGCCAAAACCCCCGGAAACCGGATAACGGATAACAGTTAATCCCCATCCCTGATACGGACCCACTCAACCATTGCAACCGATGCCGAGACAACTTCCTATCCCCAAGGGGATCTATCCTAGTCAAAGAGGGCGATGCGGTGTTTGGCCCCTCTGTCCCTTTCCTTGAATTTGTCCCAGAGCTTTAAATACTGCCAGATGATACGATGGTGGTAATGCGCACTCATAGAGTGGGTGTCGTGCCGTAGGATGTTCGACTTATCTGTCACTTTAGCGCTGTTCACCCCCCCCCCCCCCTCCCGATTAGCATAGATCCTCGCTGTTTTTACACGATTACAAAACTGCACGTACTTGCTTTCATTAACAATATTATTGGATTTGGCCAGAGCCACAGACTGGTTTGTTGGCTGCAGACCTTTTTGTGCTTAGATCAAAAGGCTGGATGAAGGAAAAAATCAAAAAAAAAAATCTTTAAGAAATCTTGCAGAGATCCTGAGAACATTGAGACACTGAGCTGCGGGCTTGCCCCATAGCAAAGTCTGTTGGGTTAAGCAGGACGTTTCGAGGAGGAAGTTGAAATTAAGAATGCACATGAGTAAGGGGTAGGGTCAATGAGTGGCCCTACCCCTTGCTCCGGCAAAGACTTTACATCTAGATGCTTTCACTCTTTAGCCAATTATTTATAATACCTTCTCTTATACACATATCTCGGATAAGTTTCTACCTTCAGACATGCTTTTTTTGTTGCTAGTGCGGTAAGGCTAACTCAGTTCCTATGGAAGCAGCATCGACTGGAAGCGTAATGAAGACCTAGGTATCACCAGATTTAAGACCGGACTCCTAGGTGCTTCCATCTTATAAGTTGCTCGAAAGTGATTTTCTCATCCAATCGGAATCACGCCATAGCTACACTGATTGCCTAACCGACCTCTGCACCGTACTATGGGGATGAAATTATTTACTTAAACTATGATTAAATTATTTAGTACTGTTACTGTTTAGTACTGTTACTGTTTAGATCTCATTTTACTGGCTTTCGTTGGGTCAGGCTCCTTGTATCTGGGCTTCTTAGTGCTGCAGAACCTTAAAAATAACGAAATTGCAGGACATAGTGACACTAAGCTCGTTTTACATTGTTGTTTCCGATTGCTGGGTTGTTATTTCACCGTGAAATGAAAATGAATAAATAAATACGAGAACAGCATTGTCTGAATGCTCAACAAGGTACAGAGTGCATGGTACCAATATACCTTGCGTGAAGAGTTTTGTTGACCTAGGTTTCTCTTGTAATAGCAAACTAGACTTTTCTGAGCATTACAAAATCATCTTTGAAGGTACTAATTCGCGTACAATACCGCTCACGCCGCACGGTCAAAAGTGGGACTTGTGACGCCAAAATAGCATCTCATGCTCATAACTTCTTAAGTTTTAGGTCTTTTGAAGAAAAAATGTTAGCACCATTCGATTCGCCTCTCCGAGTGCTACGCAACAGTGTATACAGCTTTACCGGAACGCCCACATTTTCGCCGTGGGTGGCCTAAAATGACTGGAGCGTGTTTTTGCGATTAGAGCAGCTTATTTCCCTCTCGGAGCATCTCAAGCATGGTGTACGTTGCTAGTGCCCTGTCATACCAGGAATGCCCCGAAACTGCGCCGTGCACAATGCACACAGAGTCGAACCTATCAATCGAGTGGGTGAGTGTTCAGGGCCACGAGTTCTTCATTGCTATTACGTTATACTGTACTCACTAAAGGCCCTAGTTCCCTGTAGTAGACTCAAATGTAAACACGTGACTCATCGTGTTAGGACCCACTCCAGCCGCGCGCCATGCGAGGGCATAAATACCCTTTGCGAAATCTTTGTCTCTCAGTCTGTCATTGCGCTCGGTGGAGGACGGTCGACAATAAAGGTTAGTAAGCCTCAGTTTCCTCACCTTCACCGCAAAGGAACAGTCAGAACTGGCAGCTTGCTCCAATCGCGTCACTGCCGAGCAAGAGAGTAGCCTCAGCGCAGCTCCGAAACCGGACCTAGGGACCTCGTGCCCTAGCACATGGGGGCTAATCCAATCCGGCCAACAGAATTGCACTGAGACTAACGAAAGAGAAGTGACTTGTACCTGTGGTCGTCACTCGTGTGGAGTCTCCTCATACAGCTGGTCGTTAGTGACAGCCGCATTGATTGACTGCTAGCCAAACGTGGTTGACGGTCGGACTCACCACACGATTTCGTAAGAGAGCGGTTAGCACCACATCCAGTCGCCGCGTATTGATCGAAGCTGAGACCGTACGGGTCTAACTACCAGGTGGCGGCCATAGGTGCAAGCTGAGGCTTCCTAATAATTGCCGTTTAACAAAGTACAGCTAGAGTAAGCTGAATCTGGTAATTCCAGCCATGAACGCTGACAATGATAATGAGGAGCGAGCAGCGGCGTCGCCAAGCGCAAGCACGATCACTGCTGAGGTCGAGGCGATGAGAGGAGTCGAACAAGCGGAGTTCTCCTAAAACGTGAGTCTCTTATCCATACAAAATTGGAGCGGTTGTTGAAAAAGGTCCACAAACAAATAGAATTCATCACAGTCGAGTGCGAGAAAACCTTCAGTGAAAGCTGTCGTTCTACAAATGCAACGAGAAATAAAGTCATGGGAATTGTCGATCTTCTGGTCAAGCTTTCTCAAAAGGTGATAGGGGATGCTATAAAGGATTTTGTAAGCGAACATCTCGCAAATCCACCCCGTTAGAAGGACCCTACCTGTGACATTGAAGAAGGAGTGATAGAGATATTAGGGATAGCTAAGTTGACAAAAACTAAGCAGCTAGAACTATGCTTAGACGAGCGAATAGCTGAGAGAGACTTCGCCGAAACTTTGTGTAATGTCATAAATTGCTGGAAAGACGACTTAGTAGTAAAAGTAAAGGAATTGTGTCAACATGTTGAAGGCAGTGACAGAACGATTGCCTCTCTACGCGAGCAAATTGAAACAAAGAAGTTCCAGGTTCAACGTCTGGTCGAGCAAATGCATAGCCTGGGAAGGTCCACGCTCCCGTCGATTCTGGAAGACGCGCCGGCTACCGTGAACATGCAAAGTATGCCCTCTATGGTCGTAGATACATTTCAAAGATACGCTTCAGCAGGCCCTCGGCAAAGTCTCAACTTACGGGTGCCGACTTTGCAGTGGCACGTCTAGAAGACGTTGACCCCCACGTCCTCCTTGCATATGCGCGTCAGAAGCTCAGAAAGGAGGCGGGGCCCAACCGGACCTACTGCGGCCACAGGTATCGAATTAAATCCGGACAGCAGAGAGGCGAACAATGTGTGTGAAGTGCGAGAGTGGGGAGAGTCAGCCTTGGTGGAATTTATACAGCCCTTCCCAACTTAGAATCTTACTCGGCAACAGAGAGGCAAAGCTTCAAACGATTTGTAAATGACTTCTCTATTCGGTACCATAAAGCGCAATGGAACGATAGAAGCCTAATTCAATTGTTTCAAAGTTTCTTAAGGATATGGTCCCTAGTAACTTTCGAAAGCCTGCAAAAGAGGTGAAAGAGGCCACCTTTGAAGACGCTTTTGAGGATATGAAGGAAGGACTTCAAGAGGAGTCAAAGCTTTGTCGCAGTTACGTAACTTAGCCATGGGAGCTGATCAGAGGAATTCTGCGTGGCACTCGAGAGGTTCGCCAATAGAGCGTTTCCTGATGTCCCAGAAGAAGTGGTCTCCCATCAGAAGGCGGAGACACTTTTCCGCCAACTAACTCATTGGCCCGGTAGCTACTCTCTCTCGGAGGCTCAGGAGTAAAAACACTCCCATAGACAGTACGTGTTGCAGAGGGACGACGGCAACGGACGCGACTCGTGCGGACAATAGTGCACTCGGCCTTTTCTTCACTTGTCCAGGATCAGGACGCCGAGCGTATTCTAGTGATCATACTGATTATTGTTGCAATGTTCGAGACATGACATTTGCTGATGTTGTTCCGAATGAACTCGATCAACCAATCCGCTCTCTCAAGTTGTCCTCCATCTATGCTCTGGCCAACATAATCTCCGTCTACGAGAACGAAGAGGACATCGACAAGAAGAGGTACTTGATGCGCTCGCCGTCATACAACTTCGTCACGATCTCGTGAGCACAAAAGGCGTACACCTTCTTCAAGAGGAACTGTGAGCACGTACTCAACGTCCTGCTCGCGCACGATGGAGGCAACATTGCACTGGCTTCCAACGGAGAAATGGAGACAGACATCGAGCAGCTAAACGATCTTGCCAATGCAAGCATCCGCTACGCACTCAGCCACTCCTGAGAGGACATTAGCATCGAAGGTCCAAAGAAACGAACGCCCATACTGGTGCCAGACGGTCTACGTGGTTTCGCCAGAGTGACAGCTCCACTCATAATGTCACCATATTCAGCTACAACGAGGTAAGAGACGCTATACGAGCAGTGCGCAACATCAAGGACCTGGGAGTGTGCGTTTTCGTGAGCCCCACATCAGCGACTCCGTACGACTACGGCGAATGGCAAGCATTCGCCATGGTTATGACGTCGTCAGCTAGACTAGATGCGAAACTCCTGGAATTCAGTGGTCCTCGAGGTGAAGCTGCCTGGAAACAGAATCGGAACGACACCTTCGACACCTTCGAGGTGATTAGAGGCGCAGCAGCAGCTATGCGATACAACGTAGTGACGATGTTTACGGCGGTGCCGTCACTAAACGAGCCGTGTGCCTGTCTCGGAGAGAGTATTCGAGCGAAACCGCATTCCGAAACCGCTAACGAGAATTGAGGAACGACGATGACGCTCGCCAAGGATTGTCTGCTGGACCATCAAGAAACGTCGACACGCAAGAGAGGCAAAAAAGAAATCGAGATGGCGGCTTCGATTGCTTTTCGCGCAGAGGCCATCATCGCGGCCCCAAGCGCGGTCGTTTCAACCCTACCCTCGGCCATATCCTCACTCTAAATATAAGTCTCATGTATGTTCATCTATGGTATAGTATTTTTTTTCTCTCACTCATTACCTCACGTATCTTTTGCTCATGCAATAATCTCAATGTCACTTAGCCATAACCAAACAAAATCATCTCACTATCTCCTAGTTTATAATAGCTAATGCTAACATTTAACTAACGCTTATAATGCTGTATCTCATTCCGGTCATATTTTTTTGCTGTTGCTACGGTCACATAGAGCTAAAGTCGATTCTTATTTTTGCTGCTTTAAACCAGATGAAGTCCATTTTGTTGAAAAAATATGGTAATCTTCCACATTATTGATTGGTTAATCCAACCATTTCTTCTCCTTCATCAACAGGACGTCGATATGTAGGGGAGGAGAATGTTCAGGGCCACGAGTCCTTCATTGCTATTATGGTATACTGCACTCACTATTGTCCGTAGTTCCCTGTAGTAGATTCAAATGTAAGACTCATCGTGGTAGGACCCACTCGAGCCGTGCACTAAGAGAAGGCATAATACCCCTCAGGAAATATTTGTGTCTCATTCTGTCATTGCGGCTCGGTGGGGAACGGTCGACAACAAAGGTTAATAAGCCTCCGTTTCCTCACCTCCACCGCAAAGGAGCAGCAAGAGAGTAGCCTCAGCGCAGCTTCGAAGCCGGACCTAGGGGCCTTGTGCCCTAGCACACGAGCGTATGTTCACACTGCGCTTCTACCTTCTCTTACTGGGATGTGTGAAATCCTCAAGACTATTTCGATCCGCATGGAGAATGTTATCAGAAATTTCCAGCCACCCACTCAGGATTAGCTCTGTTCCAGCGAAACTTTGGTGTGCGCCGTGTACAATGAGTACAGAGAAGAACCTATCAATCGAGTGGATTCGACATCTGGTAGACTGAGCGTTTGGGGTGTTTTATAGAAATGCGCAGCCGCCCTAGTCAGGAATTGCTCTATGACTGTCCAGCTACCCTTTGGAGTGCACCGTGAACAATGCATATACAATCGAACCTGTCAATCGGGGGAGGGGGGGGGGACAGCTTGTAGAGAGAGCGTTTGAAGAACTTTATGAGAAATTTCCGGCCGTACTTTTTAGGATTTGCCCGAATCTGTCCGGCGAGGCTTTGAAGTGCGCCGTGAGCAATGCATATAGGACCGAATCTATCAATCGAGTGGGGCAACCGCTCGCAAATTGCTGCCGTAGGCGTGTTCTGAGTGCAACAACTCTGTCAAGTTCGAATTGTTTCGGCTGCAACTCGCTGGTCTTTTAGGCAGCAAAATGTAGTACTAGTAGTACGCTGAAGTAGAATTGTGTAGCTTAGGAAGCATCAATATTGCAAAGGTGCAAAAATGTAGGTTAGCCTTGTGTGACGCATTTTTCCAGAATTCGGGAGACCATTGCGGGAAGACGCTGCGAGCTAACGCCCTTCAAATGCGTAGGCGAACCGAGCGCTTAATGGACTTTATGATAACTTGCTCAGAACTACTCAGCTGCCTAAACTGCTTTAGCTTCAGCTGCCATTTTAGAGCGGCGGAAGCTAGCTGTTAGAGTTTCCTGCGCTCTTACTCGCCCAGATTTGAGTTCTCGACATTCGCAATGGTACCTTCCGTTCAACACGAAAAGCTCTATTGAATGACACCAATCTCGACCAGTTTCAGAAAGATCCATTTTTGGCAATTTCCCATCGAAGACGGGGGCTGAGCGTACGCGGACGATGACGTCAACGAAAATCGATATTTTCGAAAATGGCCAAATTTTCTTGTCCGAAATCATCTAGAGGTTATTTGGGGCGCTGATTATGAATCCGACGTCCGTTTTTGAAAATTCCAATTTTCAATAGGCTACCTGTCGTTTGAGGGTGGTCGGGTCAAGATCACCGATCACTCTCGGTATGTGTGGTCTCCTGCCATAATCGGCCAAATGGACTTCGGCATTGTATTCGGCACTCTGAATAACCACTGCCCTTAGATGAAGTTTGAGCAAAATCGGTGATTTGTTCCGACCACCCTCAGTTATCCTGAGGAAAATCCAAAACCTACTGAAACGACGGAATTTTAAAAATGGACGTTGGATTCGTAATCAGCGCACCACATAGCGCACCATCTACATGATTTTGGACGAAGAAATAGAAAGAAATGGAAATGTGACCATTTTCAAAAATATTGATCTTCCATGACGTCATCGTCCGCGCAGGCTCGGCATAGGGCGTCCACGTCCTCGATAGGAAACTGTCAAAAAATCGATTTTCCTGAAATTGGTCGAGATTGATATCATTCGATAGAACTTTTCGTGCTGGACAGACCTGCGGCATGAGGGTGTCGAAAGCACAAACGTGGGCGAGTAAGGATGCAGAAAACTTCAACCGCTAAGTTCGCCGCCTAAAATGGCAGCTGGGGCTAAGACAGTTTAATCAGCTAGAGAATTGTTAAAACATCATCTTAAAGAACCTGAAGTGTTTCGCTCGCTAGCGCATTTGTAGGCCGTTAGCTCTGTCTGTCTTCTTGCAAGTGTCAACTGAATTTGGAAAAAATCGTGCCACACAAGGCTAACCTGCATTTTCGCCCCGCTGTAGCTTTGTCCACTCATAAGCTACATTGCTGTGTTTCAGCGAAATACTAAGAAGATCTACGGCCTACAAAACCCACAAGGTGCAACCGGAAAGGTTCACACGTGATAGAATAATCGCGCTCATTGCACGCCCGCGCGTGCAATTTGGCACAACAACGGCCGATGTTCTCCTCACCCTTACTCGCCCAGAATACGGATTTCCTTACTCTCAATAACACCGTTCAACACGAAAAACTATCGAATGGTATCAAGCGTGGCCCAACTCGAAGACATCGATTTTCTATGACGTCATCGTCTGTCTGCCGCGGCCTCAAGCGGCCTCATTCTCGGTGCGAGACTGCCAAAAAAAGGATGTTTCCAAAATCGGTCGAAATTATAACCGTCCGACAGCGCCTTTTGCTGGACAGTGTCGACCATTACGAGTGTCGAAGACTCAAATCTGGGCGAGTAAGAGCGCAGGAAACTCTAACAGCAATCTTCCGCCGCTCTAAAATCGCAGCTGAGGCTAAAGCAGTTTAGGAAGCTAAGGAGCTCTGAGCATGTCATCTTAAAGCACCTTAAGTGTTCTGCTCGCCGGCGCATTCTAGGCCATTAGCTCTTCGCTTCTTCCCGCAGGGGTCGGCTGAATATGGAAAAAATCATTCCACAC
This sequence comes from Heligmosomoides polygyrus bakeri, assembly GCA_947359475.1. Taxonomy (NCBI): domain Eukaryota; kingdom Metazoa; phylum Nematoda; class Chromadorea; order Rhabditida; family Heligmosomidae; genus Heligmosomoides; species Heligmosomoides polygyrus. The sequence continues at coordinate 75,751,058 of OX375868.1, forward strand.
AAGGCTAACCTGCATTTTCGCACACTGTAAATTTGTTCAATCATGAGCTAATCCATTCTACTTTAGTCAACTAATACAGCGTTCTACTGCCTGCAAGACCCCCGAGTTGCAACCGAAACTATTCCAACTTCACAGAGCTATTGCGCTCCGAACAGCCCGCGCGTTGAATTAACGCAACAACGGCAGATGTTCTCCGCGCTGTTACTCGCCCAGATTACAGTTTTTCCTACTCCCAAAAACACCATTCAATTCAGCATGAAAAGTTCTATCGAATGTTATCAAGCATGATACCATTCGATAGAACTTTTCATGAACAACTTGAATTCAACAAAGAAACAACTTGAATTAGAACAACTTAAATTCAAAGATATTGATTTTCGATGACGTCATCGTCCATCTGCCGCGGTCTTGAGCTGCCTCGTTCTCGATGCGAAACTGTCGAAAAATCTATATTTTCAAAATTGATCGAAATTAACTATTCGATAGAGCTCTTCGAGCTGAACTGAACTGAACAATTGCGAGTGTTGAAGACTCAAACCAGGGCGAGTAAGAGTGCAAGAAACTCTAACCGCTATCTTGCGCCGCTTTAAACTGGCAGCTGAGGCTAAGGCAGTTTAGGCAGCTTAGAGGTTCTAGCAAGCTATCGTAGAGTATCTTAAGCGCTCTGTTTGCGTACGCATTTGAGGGCCATTTGCTCGCCGGGTCTTCCCGCAGTGGTCCACCGAAATCGGAAAAAAGTCCGTCACACAAGCCTCACCTGCATTTTCGCGCCCCTGTAACATTGCATGTTCCTAAGATACACCGTGCTACTTTAGTAGATCGTTTTCCTGCCTACAGGACCTAGAATTTACAGCCGAAACGATTCGATCTTGACAGAGTTATTGCGCTCCGAACAGGCCCGCGCGTGCAATTTGCGAGCGGTCGTCTCCTCGATTGAAAGGTTCGATTGTATATGCATTGTTCAAGGCGCACTCCAAAGGCTAGCTGGACAGACTAAGAGTAGTTACGACGATGTTTTGTTGCGATCAAAACTTCTAGCGCCAGGCGGGACTCGAACCCGCACCTCCCTCTAACCGGGCGGGAATGCTCTACGCCATTACACCACCGGCGCCGTTTGATCGAACGCAACATCCACACCTCGTGGGACCCATCAGCACTCACCCGTACATCGGGATGAGCCGGCCGCTGATATCAGCATGGAACCAGTTAAGCTGTAGGTCTTGATAGAAATGATTCAAATCAGTTTCTTTAAGCCTCAATTGGCTGGTACCGAGGATGTAAGCTGTTACGACGATGTTTTGTTGCGATCAAAACTTCTAGCGCCAGGCGGGACTCGAACCCGCACCTCCCTCTAACCGGGCGGGAATGCTCTACGCCATTACACCACCGGCGCCGTTTGATCGAACGCAACATCCACACCTCGTGGGACCCATCAGCACTCACCCGTACATCGGGATGAGCCGGCCGCTGATATCAGCATGGAACCAGTTAAGCTGTAGGTCTTGATAGAAATGATTCAAATCAGTTTCTTTAAGCCTCAATTGGCTGGTACCGAGGATGTAAGCTGTTACGACGATGTTTTGTTGCGATCAAAACTTCTAGCGCCAGGCGGGACTCGAACCCGCACCTCCCTCTAACCGGGCGGGAATGCTCTACGCCATTACACCACCGGCGCCGTTTGATCGAACGCAACATCCACACCTCGTGGGACCCATCAGCACTCACCCGTACATCGGGATGAGCCGGCCGCTGATATCAGCATGGAACCAGTTAAGCTGTAGGTCTTGATAGAAATGATTCAAATCAGTTTCTTTAAGCCTCAATTGGCTGGTACCGAGGATGTAAGCTGTTACGACGATGTTTTGTTGCGATCAAAACTTCTAGCGCCAGGCGGGACTCGAACCCGCACCTCCCTCTAACCGGGCGGGAATGCTCTACGCCATTACACCACCGGCGCCGTTTGATCGAACGCAACATCCACACCTCGTGGGACCCATCAGCACTCACCCGTACATCGGGATGAGCCGGCCGCTGATATCAGCATGGAACCAGTTAAGCTGTAGGTCTTGATAGAAATGATTCAAATCAGTTTCTTTAAGCCTCAATTGGCTGGTACCGAGGATGTAAGCTGTTACGACGATGTTTTGTTGCGATCAAAACTTCTAGCGCCAGGCGGGACTCGAACCCGCACCTCCCTCTAACCGGGCGGGAATGCTCTACGCCATTACACCACCAGCGCCGTTTGATCGAACGTAACATCCACACCTCGTGGGACCCATCAGCACTCACCCGTACATCGGGATGAGCCGGCCGCTGATATCAGCATGGAACCAGTTAAGCTGTAGGTCTTGATAGAAATGATTCAAATCAGTTTCTTTAAGCCTCAATTGGCTGGTACCGAGGATGTAAGACTTAGAGTAATTCCTGACAAGGGCGGCTGCAAATTTCCGACAAAACCCCCAAATACTCAGTCTACCAGGTGTCGGATCCACTCGATTGATAGGTTCTTCTCTCTACGCACTGTACACGGTGCAAACCAAAGTTTCGCTGCGACAGATTGGAGCTAATCCTGAGTGGGGTGGCTGGAAATTTTTTACAACATTTTCCACACCGTTCGAAATAGTCTTGAGGATTTCGCATTTCCCAATAAGAGAACATAGAAGCGCAGTGGACGTGCGCTCGTCCACTCGACTTATAAGTTCGATTCTGTGTGCATTGTGCACGGCGCAGTCTCGGAGCATTCCTGGTATGACAGGGCACTGGCAACGTACACTATGCTTGAGATGCTCCGAGAGCACGCATGTCCTGGGAAATAAGCTGCTCTAATCGCAAAAACCCGCTCCTGTCATTCTTGGGCCACCCACGGCGAAAATGTGAGCGTTCCGGTAAAGTTATGTACATTTTTGTGTGGATCTCGAAGAGACGAATCAAATGGTGCTAACATTTTTTCTTCAGAAGACCTAAAACTGAAGAAGTTATGAGCATGCGACGCCTTGCAACGCCAATGAGCGGTATTGTACCCATCAGCTTTTGAAGGGACTATCCACAAAAATAAGGAGATTTTGACCAAAGCATGCAAAACATGTAAGACCACTTCTAGAGTGTGGGACTACCGTATTTGCCCCACACAAAATAAAGGGTATAAAAGCTATAGAAGGAGTGCAAAACAATTTATCACGTAAGGTGGACATCTATTATGGAGAATTTTTGTACTCCAGAATACCGAAATCGAAAAACATAATTAGTTTTTTGGGACTACACTTACACCAGTGAAGAAGGAATTAAGAAATGTCTGCATGGTGTGTAAAATCATTTCGAGAATCTGTGATGTCGGCAAATTAGCGTTTTACAGCCCAGTCACATCGGGGACGCGAGGAGGTAAAGTAAAAATAGTTCATTCAAATCCTAAGAGCAACGTTATATCGTTATTCAGGAGGCGCTCTGACTCTGCCTACGTTAACCTAACCACCGATCTTGATCCATCGCCAGGGAAGTTTCGGTCTTTCAAGCGTAGGGCATCTAAAGCTATTTTATCATATTAGAAGCACTTCGAATTGCTACTTGATAACAGAGCCAACTTATGAATATATCAGTAGATATATAGGAATATATCTGTAGCTAATAGACGTTATCTCACGTCTGTCTTATACAGCGTAATAAATTGATTGATTGATGTCTGTGATGAACAGTTGGAAATGCAACAGCTACCACCAGGGGCCTAATTCATCAACTGCTTACCGCCCTCTAACGCAAAATGTCACCAAACGATGCTAATGAATGTCATATCAGGGCTTTGGCGGTGTTTTCGTCGTTAGAGAACGGTAAGCGGTTGATGAATTTGGGCCCAGCTTACACTTATTTTCCACATTCAGGCGCCATATTCATCAACGACTTACGCAACTTTAACGGAGAATTGTAAGCTTATCACGATATGGTGAGCATAAGCCGCGTTGAAAGCTCAGATAACGCGGCTTATTGCTCAACATATCGCTTGGTGGTTTCCACATTTCCCTGGTTTCCACATTTTTATACCTCATTGATTTTTTCTATTTTTCAAACAGTTTCTTGTAATGACATGATTTAAGTTCTTACTGCACCGGCACATAATAATGTAGGAATTTTTAAAAATGGTAGGAGTGTAACCATCAGGTGAGAGAAAGCTTTACTGCTGCCGCTTGTTTGCGTTATGAAAAAAGTTATTGGGGACAACCCTTTAAGAAGATCATACGCACGGTGTCACAAACTCAGTCGGGTTATAAAAATGCAAGATGCTGTGGGAATACGTATTTATTCTGGCACTCTGATGGTGTCATCAGATGGTGTCGCCCTAGCAGGGACCACAACTCTCCCATCCCTTTCCTTTTCTGGCGACTCGCATCCAGTGCAACCGTTTGCTGCTGATATTTTGCACTCGACGTGAATTGTTGATTAAAGAGGAGCCTGCACTGGTTGACTGCGGGTGTTCGCTACATAAGTTTTGCGTAGTTTGTGGAGTTCTCCAATGAACCGAGGTGCCGCAGCTAACTTCGGCTGTTAACACACTTTGCGGCCTTTCTCACTACATCGTGTAATTCTGTTGTTGGCCACAGAATAGGCTATGTTTAACGTTGAACGTTAGCATCTTATGATAGCTAAAAGTTGGAAAAGCCGGGTAAGGGAGTTGGTCGTGTAACCCTTTCTACTCTACAGGAAATGGGAATAGAGCGATAGAACCAAACCTTGTTAGTGAATTCTTTATTGGGTATACCTATACCAATGTGACTCTTATAGTGACACCAAAGAGCTTGAAATCGTCGAACACGCGCTTATGAGTGCACCTACCTAGGCCACACCTCACCACTCATGGGGTGAACACAAGCATTTACCACAATGATTCCGAACTACCTTTCGCAGCTGTTGTCGCGTTGCTAACTCGCTTACGAAGCGATCCAGTTGCTAATGAGTACTTGTTGTAAGCACTGTGGAGTCGAAAAGGTCGGAAAGAAGTCGCACGTTTTCAAATTTTTCTTCTTTTCTTTTTGAAAGATTCTCCATGTTCTTTTCTCAATCCGCGATTCCGGCACTACCTTGTTAATTCGTCATGAAGAAAGCTGAAGACTTCAGTAGGAACAAGGCTAGATACTGCTTCAGCAGCTGCTTGGGCGAGAATGAAGTATAATTGCATGCAATGACGAAGTTTTTTTGGAGGTATTTTCGGGCTTGTAGGCCAAGCGCATGAGTGTCGGTGCTGGATTATAGCATTTCTTCGCTTCGCTGAAGCAAATGACTCTGGGATATAGAGCACTCCCCAGAAATCCAGGACTTGGACTAAAAGCATATAATGAACATTAGTGCCATCCCAAGGGGGGTCCACCTTATATTCGGTTGTAAATTATATGTATTAAGCTAGCCGAAAAGTCTTGAAACAAAATTTTGAAAACTTCAGAAATTTCTGGAAAAAAAATTCAAAAATCCTAGGTCGGTGAGGATCGTGTATAAGGTTCCACAAGCTTTTGTTGCATGAGTGTATAAGGGCCAGCGCGCGTCATTTTGATGACTTGTCGAATATCCGTTAGCCAACAACAGCTTCGAATGATCAACTTCTACGAATGGTGCCGAGGCTCCAACGCAATCACAACGGTCTTTAATATCACCGATGCATTTGGAGAAGTAACTGTAAGCCGCACCACAGTGCATCGTTGGTTCACTCGCTTTGATTTAGGAGATATGTATCTTGAAGGGAAGAATGCAGTGGACGACCTTCTACTATCGATGATGATGGATTGCAGCTCGTCACCAGATTGCAGCTCGTCCAATCCAGAAGCAACCACACGGGTACTGGCAATACCCCTCGGTTGCACCCATTCCACCATCGAGCTGCATCTCTACGACCTCGGCTGTCGAAAAGTTTGGACAAGATGAATCCCTCATAGGCTGACCGATGCACATAAGCAGGTGCGAATGAAAATATGCCAGTCACTCCTCGTGCAGCCGCATCGAAAGGAATTTATTGAGGATCTAGTGACTGCATATGAGAGCTGAATACTCTGCGATAGCAGCACACGTCATTCTGTCTGGCTCCTACGCGACGCAGAACCACCAGTCCAGCCGAAGCCTGACCTACAGCACCACAATATTTGCGTTTGGGGGGATGCGAAAGGACCAATCTTCTATAAGCTGCTGGCTGCTGACGCGACGGTCACCGGTTCCAAATACGTTGATCACCATCAAAAATTGACCGATGCAGTGCGACAAAAAAGGCAGAAAGATCAAGCGTCCACCCGTTGCACGACATCGCGCGCTCAAACTTTGCATCGACAGCTGTGAGAAGATTGCCGAACTTTGCTGGCATCCGGCCGGTAGCCCATCCACCGTATTCGCCGGATCTTGCGTCATCGGGTTGTTATCTGTTCGAACCACTGAAGCATCTTTTGATAGGGAAAAAAGTGAAAGCTATTCTGACCTCACAATGGTAGTCGACAACTTCTTCAGGTCGCAATCCGCTGCTTTCTGGACGTAAGAGATCAGCGATTTGCCGAGAAGATTGGCGATACGTAAAGGTGTTTCCGGGTGGTTACTGTTTATTGTTTCTTTGTTATTGTCGTTGTTTTATTGTTTTTGTTATTATTTCCCATCCCAAGGATGAGAAAGGACATACCATTATGTGAACGTACCAGTCAAATTCTACCTGCTCACTTGTCTGCTTCACAGTGAATCCTTCCAGCCGCTACAACCGCTTCGCAATCGCACTCCGAATGGATTTTTTCTACAGGGTGGTCCACATGAAGTGTTGCGGGCTACATAAAGTCCATTTTCGGAAATTCCTCGCTTTTTGCGCTTTGCTGTGGTGTTATTCGTTTTCTCCGCATCTTTTAGTTCACTTCTGGTCAGTGTTATTCTTTCTTTCCAGGTACACATGGTTTCGCTTGAGGATCGTTCAGCAGTAGTCGCTGTGTTTAAACGCAGGTCGTCCGTTTCCACCATTTCAAAGATGCTCAAGTCGTCAAAGACGAACTTCACCGAAATCCTGCAAGAAGCATCAAGAAACTAGCTAAGGAGCACAACGTAAGTCGTTCAATACACAACGACTGATCAGGAATGATCTGGGATTGTATCGCTACAAATTCGCTAAAGGACAGCACCTCACGGACGAACTGAAGGCCTAAAGATTAAAGAAATGCAGAAAGATGAAGAGCCTTACGCGCGGTGACAAGCTCGACCGGATTCTCTTCACAGACGAGAAGATATTAACCGCCGAACCATTCCAAAATGCGCAGAATCAACGGAAGCGGCTGCAGAAAGGATCTTTAAGAGCAGTCAATGTCGAAAGAATTCATTTTCCACAGTCCTTGATGGTACTGGGCTGAAATATCGGGCCTGAGGAAGACCAAGCTTGTTTTTATTCAAAAACAAGTTAAGAGCAATGCCGAAGTTTACGGAAAGAAACCCTGGAGAACGTGGTGATACCTTGGGCACAAGAAAATGCTAAAGACAAGATAGGACCACCCAGCAAGATTGGGCAGCAGCTCACGGTGCCAAGAAAACTCTGGACTGGTGTGAGACCAACCTTCCGGATTTGTGGACGAACGAAGTTTGGCTTTCAAACTCGTTCAATCTCAACCTTATGGATTTCGTCATCTGGTCATTCTTAGAGCAAACGGCCTGCTCTTTCATACACAGTTCACTAGATTCGTTGAAAAGAGCTCTAGAGAACGCGTGGGATGAGGTCTACGGAGAAAATGCCCGAATCTCACGGCGCGCGTTGCGTGCGGAGAAAATGCCCTCAACCAAGGGAAAAAATGCAAGCGAATGGCAGTCTATTTCCGCAACGTTTCATTCGTATCAAAGCTCTAATAAAAAGTTGATCGCAAAATTTCATACTCGAAAAACACTCTATATTTCGAGAAGGCGCCTTGAAAGATTTTCAGCGAGGTGCTACACCGTAGGTTTTTAATAGGGTTTTTAGTAAAACCTATGTTGCAACAACTGATCATTCAGATATTTAAATCCTTTATTCAGATATATGGAAATATCAGAAAAACAGCAGCAAAGCGAATAAAAATAGAAGACCTATACTGAGAAAAACAATAAAAAAGAGCACAACAAGTATTTACGATGCCAACGGTGTATCAGATGAGAATCGCTTGAAAAGCAATGAATGTTGAAATATCTATGTTCAAATCCTGTTTTAGTAAAGAAGGAAATGATTGGTCAAAAATGAAGACTTCATCAGAAAGACTCAGTAAAACCTCAGTAAAACATAAAAACAAATTTGTAAACAAATTCCTAGATAAGTTCTGTCATTTTTTCATTTTCTACTTCACATGACTTTGAAGTACATGTACCTACTGTTCACTCAATGTGGCGTTCATGTGGCTCAAAAACAAACTCAAAAGTTGAGGTGGCCTGCAGTTCACAGCTCAATGCTTCGAAATGTAACTCTATGTTACCAGGTTCCGTTGATCTGCTTTTGTTCTAATTTTACGTTCTAGAAATTGAGATTTGGGCGAAAACGCTTCTTTCGCTCCTTTTAGTGTTTTTAAGTGTCCTTTTCACATAAAACACCGTTGGTACTAATTTAACCGTTGAGCATGCCTGTTGTAACGTCTTTCCTCATATTCTCCAAAGCTTCTCTATCACGGTAAGGCCATCAAGTCTGCTAGGGAATCCAAATGATTGTGCCAGAGTTTCAGCTGCCACGCCCACGATTTCTCATGCCCTTTACTCGACGGCGTGAGAAAAATACCGTATCCCTGTCCACGTGATTACCATGTGTTTTTTTTGTAGTGGTTGTTGAAGTGGACCCTATCGAAAACCGTTCAGTGGCCGCAGATATTTTCTCCCCTGGCTGTGGACATTTTCTCCCCTGGTCGCGGGCATTTTCTCCCCTGGTTGCGGGCATTTTCTCCCCTGGTCGCGGGCATTTTCTCCCCTGGTTGCGGGCATTTTCTCCCCTGGTTGCGGACATTTTCTCCCCTGGTCGCGGGCATTTTCTCGCACCGAAACAGACGCGGCGCGGTTCGGGCATTTTCTGTCGTAATCGTGGGAAGAAATCTCGCCGGAAGTGGTCGCGCGCACCCTCAAAAATTTCCGAAAGAGATTCGACGCTTGCATTGAGGCCAAAGGAGCTCGTTTTGAATGTGGTGAATTATCTTCCGAATGGTTGTGTACCTTCCTTGTTTAAGTTGGTTTGTGCAAAGTTATATATAGTTTTCTGCGTAAAACTTCATGTGGACCACCCTGTATTGACGCTATATCTCTAGCTATTCCTGACACCTTAAGGCATATTCGCTCGGACCCGCTTTGAAGGTACTATTGCTAAGCAATTTTGTGTGAATATGACCCGCATACAACAGACATTTCACACACAGATTACAATTTGTCAGTTATGGGGTCGTTCTCGATTAAACCACGTTTGACGCTCGACTCAATGAACTACTTACATATACAGAATGGAGACACCTTGTCATTTTTCGTGGTGGAGTAATTCATCCTGGCATAAAATTTAGAATTCTAATCGCAGTGGTGCTACAAATGCAGAGCAACGCAGTTTGAACCGTGGCCCACTTGGAAACAACGAGAAGTCAATGGAGTGGCTATTATAAAGGACGGCCTTACTTAATCCTTTTTGGAATGAGCCACGCATTTCGCTTTTGCAGCTTGTCTTGGAGGCGTTTTGAATGCGTTTTTCACCTATAAGTACTACTTCATGCAGTGGCCGGTCGATGTAAAGTCAGCGTTTTATCCATCCCAGACGAGTCTGTACCATCATTTTTGCTGTTGATGTTTATCCGTTACATTAGTCTGAAGTGAAGTTGCAATATTCAGGCTGCGGAGCGCTTTCTGTCTTTGAGGCTAAATATGGAGGGCTGAGAATCCATATCGTTTTGGAGTGATCAGAAACAGCGCTCGAGGAAAGGACATGACCTAACACACTTCAGGTGGAAGAACTGTGGGCGAAGCAGAACTCGATACTATAACAGGCAGTGGAAATTCATCTGACGACCAACTTCGTGCAATCTTGAACGCCACCACACAAGACGATAATGCAACACTCGCCACAGAAGTCGACAATGCAACAACCACCATCAGATGGATCGAGCCATATGAGGATCAAAATTTGGTATAGTCTCGGTTTTCATTACTATTTCTATATTGAACCAAAATTTATATATCAAAACAGGCGATTTTCCAGTTCCAGGAACTTTTTTCCGGATAGAAATGCAATTTTTTGACATCCATTCTAAAACCGCCTGAAAAGTGAATACATTCTTTCAAAATTCTTACAAGGGAAGGGCTCAGGCGTACGTCTGAATGGGGGAAATGGATAGCACTGCAAGAATCTCCACCCTTCATAAAGTAGAAAAACATGTTTCGTTTTTGCTGAGTCCTTGAAACCAAAGAGCTACGGGCCCTCGAAATTGGGGGTACAGCGTTGCACCGTTGCCCGTACCTACCATAACTTACCGTAATCCGCCGAAATTTTGAAAGCGAATGTCAGAGTCGTTATCAGCACTCCAAATAACCCCTTGTGTGAGGCTTGAGCGAAAATTTTTTCGACCTCTCCTCGACCTCTGGAGTCGTGAAAGTACAATAGTGCCTTGATGGCTATTTAAATCAGCTTACTTCCTACATACCCTACACATTTATTTCACTCTAAGTTTTCAAATAAGAGTTTACTTTGAGCTGTGCTTCACTTATTTCTCTCACCTTCTGTATTATACATCGTTTTGTATTTTTCAGCGAATGTTAAACAATGGCCTTACAACAGCTACGGGTTTTACGGGTGACTAGGGCCGTCGAAGTCATAACCACCGATTTCGTCCAAACTTCTTCCAGGGGTTATTTGGGATGGTGATCACGAATCTGACATCCGTTTTCTATATTACGCTGGAGTATGTTAAGTTACAGTAGGTAAAGGTGATTAATGGTAAGGTCATGGTCACCGTTTTTGCCCAAACTTCGCGCTGAGCAGGAATTTGATCCTTATTTGACAATTTAGAGTGAAATAAATATGTAGGAGATACGTAGGAAGCAAATTGGCGAAGAAAGCAGCAATCATGAAAAATTGCAAAAACATTGCATAGAACAGAAGTCGAACATCGACCTAGCACCTGTAAAGCAGCCCCGCACCCTGCTGAGCCACCGACTCACTTGCCGCATGGCTGTTCGCCGCATCCTATACAACAGCGCGCGCACGCATGCACGTGGGCACGTGCTGACGATGCGGCACTGTACCCCGTTTTCGAGGGTCCGTAGCTTCTTTGGTTCAAGCACTCAGCAAAAACGAAACATGATTCTTACTATATGAAGGGTGGAGATTCTCGTAGTACAATCCATTTCCCCCGTTCAGACCTACGCCTGAGACCCTTCCCTGGTTGGCAGAGAATTGCTTCACCTTCCCACGACACATTGAGAAAAGATTTACGTGAAGAAACTTGAAACGCTGATTACTAATATGTAGACAGGAACTGCTAATCGTAAGAGTCTGCGAGTTCTGAGCGGCCAGAGTCCACCCTCTTGAATAGTCGGGCTCGTTGATGCAGTGTAGATTCAGTGTTAAACAGCAGAGCTAGGCCGCATACCATAGTATCAATATGCTTGAAAATAGCTACTGAAACTTGCCATAACAGATCGAAAATTCAGCATCAAAAGTAGGATTCGAAAGCCAGCACCCTGAGAACACCACTCGCCGGAGGTTGGTGGAATTTTTTCGACCTTGGGACTCGTACAGTGCATTTACGCATCTTCATTTTGAGAATCAAAAAACAAAACAACAAAAAAAAATAAACAAAAGCACAACAAACATAAATAATAACACAAGAGCATAAATATATGCCTTCTCTCTACCGTCTATTCCAAAAAATGAATACAACAGTACTGATATCTTACTGGATGTGTTGCCTATCCATAGCCCATCATTTCCAATTGGATTCCACCTCAAACGGTTGCCTTGTTCACTTACTTATCCTTGAGTGCTTGTCAAACATCAACAAAGGTTCCCCTTTCCTGACATTGATTTTTGTGTTTTTGACATTGTCCCCCATGTAACATGCCCACCCAGTGCTGCCTAGGTGTTCCACAACCTCTCCTGCCTTGAACTTTTGGCGGCACTATTCTCTTCGCAGCGGACTCTTTGTTAGAACGTAATGCATAACCGAACCATCTTGAACGGTTCTCGCACATCTTGAGTGGGAGCGGTGGCAAAAGGTTGCCGAAGGTATCGTTACGCATGCAGCCCATGATGCTTGCACTCCAACGCAGCATCTTCATCTCAATGACATTTAGTTCACGCTCTGCTTCCTTGTTCAGAGGCCTACCGTAACCTACCCTAATTGGCCGCAATTTTGAAAACCAATGCCACATCCGAAATCAGCACCCCAAGTAACCCCCATAGACGAAGTTCGGGCAGAATCAGTGACCATGACTCCGACATCCTTATTCATCCGTACCTACCCTACATAACCTACCGTAATCGAACGAAATTTCGAAAACGGATATCAGGCTCATGATCAGCACCACAAATAACCTCCCCCAATATTTGGGTAAAAACACTGACTTGAAGTGATTGATTGTGGAATTGGACTCCTTCCTGGAGAAAATTTTTTAATTCGAAATATGCAATGATTGCGACGACATTTTTCTAATTTATGCCTGTCGGACATTCTCCTATCACTGGTGATTAGGGAACAGAACAAACATATAAAAAAGTACACGAAACAAAAAACTGGTTCAGAGCGCGTGTATAGAATCGCATGTGTAGAAGCGCGTCCCACGCGGTTGTCTGCCCCAAAACGTGGTTGCCGTCAATGTGCTAAAGTCGTCATCATTGCGTTAGGAGACTCTAATTCCCTAGTGGTGCTGTTATGTGAACACGTTAGCACAACATTTAACGGAATGAACGGCCAAAACTGACGAGGAAGGTCGAAGAGGTCACCGTGGAGTTTCTCAAAGCGACCTATATAGGGCTATAGGGCGTTGTCTGGAAAAGTGGTTTAGTGGTTTCCAAATTTCCTGCGGACTCTGGCTAGGTCAAAAATAGCAAAAAACCCTACCGCTTCAGTGCGGGCCGATAACGCAAAACATACGCCTGGAATACCCTTGTCGTACCCACAAATAGTCTTGCAAAAGATTTGGAACTTCAATCATTCCTAGAACCTAGGAATTGATTAAATTCTAATTGAAGCGAGACGGCGCATTCACGGGAAGCGCGCGCCACTAGAACGCCAGCGACTGGATGGCTGAGTGGTAAGCGTGGCGAACTTGCGGGGAGAGGTCGAGGGTTTGATCCCGGCGGTGCGGTTTTTGCATTACTAGGCGCACATCTTGCGTTTTTGCCACCGTAAAGTGCTTTCCTGTCACGACTAGGTGTCATATTCGATTTCCAACTCTGATTTCAACATTCTGTGATATGATTTTGCTTCAAAACACAAGTCACGCTAATGAATATGCAATAAACTGTTTAACAGTTTTGGTAACGTTCTATAAAACACGCGAAGCAAAGCAGCTTCTGACACCTGCAGCAGCGGATAAATGCCAAAGAAGAGCAGCCGGAAGCTTCCTGGCAGGACGTGTCGACAGGTACTTCATCGAATGCGTAGTCCACCGGTGCCAAGAAGTGCCCCGGATGCGTGTCCACATATCCAGCTGCCACCCACGCGCGCTACATATAAGCATACGCTGCTCGGCTACTCAAGCATGCGCATCTTGTTTGGGAAGTTTTCATGTTATGTACATATGTGTTGTATGTTACTCATATTCCATGTTACTTTTGGAAATGTTTCTTGTCTTGATCTATTGTGAGCATAATCGACATGCATTGATTTGATCTACCATGAATTTCCCTGCACCGACTTCTGGAATGTATATTAGACCAGTTTCCACCAACGTGCATTAATTGTAAAAAGTTTTCTCATCACGAGTTATTGCTCGTCTTGCTGCCTACTTCCCTCCCGACCACTCTCCCCCTACTCGCAGAGAGATCGCCATTGCAGATGCGTTTCGAGGCATACTCCAGAACGCGATATATGGGGACCTCGACTTCAATGATGAAGTCGAAACTCTTCAGGTCAGTATGAACGAGGCGCAAGATGTGAATTGGCGTCCTGAAGAAGATGGCGACGAGGCTACGGACTCTCTCGGGTTTTCTGCTAATACGTGTGACGGACGTCCGATTAGTAAGGATATGGTTAGTTAAACAAGAGCAGGATAGGTCAGTTTTCAATGCTCCTCGACGGAAGAGCACGATTCATTCTGCAGTGGACTCAAGCGCTTGAGTACTACCGGGGAACTTCGAAGAAGGCTCGTCCGCTGTCCTCAATGACGAATCGCTTTTCGTGGGTCAGGACAGACCACCACCTCAAACTTCTTGTCTTCCAAATTTCGAAAAACACAGTAATTTCTTCAGTTTCTAAAGCAACTCTTGAGGCTAATTTTTAAAACTTTAAGAGAAGTGGTGTAAAATGACTACGTGTTTTTAGAAGAAGTTAGGGAGGCGAGAGTGTTGGTTTCTACAGTGCTTCGAAACAAGACTATGGAAGCAGTAGAAAGAGGTAAAATATAAAGAGGTTTGCCGTGGGGATAACTTCCTGAAGTCATATTTTCTATCGTTAGGTCTTCCACCCTCATACGCGATTGTGCGTCAAATGGCACTCTCCATCAACCGCGAACATAGATTCTTGGAAGGATTAAAGGCGTCAAAACAGTGGGCTGCTACCTTCCTACGGGAATGTGGATTGTGCTCCAGAAGGGTGACATCGTTCATAACAACGCGCAGCCTTCGTAACCGAGAGGAAATCGAAGCTGCAGCAGTTGCCTTCGTGGAATCCATGAAAAGAGAGATGGAGAGATATCCTCTTTCCATCTCCTGCAATATCGACCAAACGGGGATTAACAAAAAGGTCGTATCTAATCGGTGAGTAGGAATTGCTATAAGACTAATGGTCTAGATAAAACTAGATACATCTACCTAGATCTAGCCTGCTTGCAGCTGGCAAAGTATTTTGGAATTCTTTTCAGGACGTTGGCACCTATTGGAATGAAGCAAGTGTCTCGTGTTGTGCAATCCATGTCGTCACTGACCCATTCGTACACTGCTGATCCAGTGCTATTCGCCGACGGCCAACTTGGAAACAAGCTGGTTGGCTCTTCGGCACCACCCCTAACCATTGTCCTCCTTTACAGCTGGTATGGGTTCAGGGATCACGAGAACCTCGTTTCCGAGGTGCTTGCTGGAAAAGAGCTTAAGCTGATGACAATACCGCCAGGAGCGACGAGCCTTTCCCGGCCTCTCGATGTATACTTCTTCCGGCTTTTCAAACGGTTCATCTGGCGAATTCATAAATATGTGCTCCACTTCCGTCCGGATTTCAACTGCTTCTCAAGAGACAATACTTTGGAGGTAATCATGAATCGGACCAGCTCACTCTATGTTTAAATTTTTAGGGCAATTTTCAAGGCACCCGTCCTTGCAGGTGGTCAGTCAGACGTATAGGCAATTCTGCGCTCCGTTATTCCGAAGGTGCTTTGCGTACGCGTGGGTGGCAGCTGGATATGGGGACATTCGGGGCACTTCTCAACACCGGCGGACTACGCCTTCGATGAAGTGCCTGTCGATACGTCCTGCCAGGAAGCTTCCGGCTGCTCTTCCTTGGCATTTATCCCCTGCTGCTGGTGTCAGAAGCTGCTTTGCTTCGCGTGTTTTATAGAACGTTACCACAACTGTTAAACAGTTTATTGCATATTCACTAGCGTGACTTGTGTTTTGAAGTAAAATTGTATCACATAATGTTGAAATCAGGGTTGGAAATCGAATATGACACCTAGTCATGAAAGAAAAGCACTTTACGGTGGCAAAAACGCAAGATGTGCGCCCAGCAATGCAAAAACCACATCACTGGACTCGAACCCTCGACCTCTCTCCCGCAAGTCCTCCACGCTAGCCACTCAGCCGTCCAGTCGCTGGCACCCTAGTGGCGCGCGCTTCCCGTGAATGCGCCGTTCCGCTTCAATTAGGCATTCAATTCCTAGGTTCTAGAAATGATTGAAGCTCCAAACCTTTTGCAGGACTATTTGTGCACGACAAGGGTATTCCAGGCATAAGTTTTGCGTTATCGGCCCGCACTGAAGCGGTAGAGTTTTTTGCCATTTTTGACCTACCCAGAGGTTCGCAGGAAATTTGGAAACCACTATGGTGTTTCCCAGACAACGCCCTACAACCCCCTATATAGGTCGCTTTGAGAAACTCCACGGTGACCTCTTCGACCTTCCTCGTTAGTAATCCTACTACATATATATACATATATATATACGTGTATATAAAAGTATATATGTAGTGTATATAGAGTATGACCGGTGGGCAGACTTCTAGATTCTCTATCGTAAACGGAAACGCATCTGTTTTTCTCTCAGCGTTGAGAGAAAAGAAACCAGTGGAGAGGAAGGAGGGGACGCGCAGTTGCAGGAGATGCAGTGGTCTTGGTCAGCACGTCGGCTTTTTTATCCTCCACTATACCGGGACGACATCGACGGCTAATAATGAATGGTAGTGATGGATAATCCTACTATATAATCCTTCTATATATAAGCGAGAGCTGACGTTTGTCTGTCTGCCTGTGTGTTTGTTTGTTTGCACAGGAGTGCTGGAGGATGTTTTGGGGGAAAATGTGGGGATTTCGGGAGGGCTGTAGTTGTGCAACCTGTCTGACGACTCAGTAGACGTGCCGAACACGTCGTCAAACGCCCTTGGAGGTGTGGTGCTGGAGGAGTGTATTGGGGGAGTGTGGGGATGGGGTTTGTAGTTGTACAACGTGCTTGTCGACTCCAGTAGACGTGGCGAACACGTTGCTCTTTTGGATAATCTAGCTCTCACTTATCCTATTATATATAAGCGTTGCACGGAAGTACAGTACATTACAATGTAGTGACGATACTGGAGAGAACGCCTATGACAAACTTGCGGAAGTGAAGAACGTATTCGTGCAAAAGTACGCAGCAGGATTTTAAGTTTTACAAAAATTGGCTCGGCACTCACAGCACGACCCGTAGCCTGCGCGACGCGGGAGTATACCATAGGCCTTTCCGTAGGTTAGTGATATTGCAAGGTCTCCCGAAGCGCGCAAGTGAGAGACGCCGTTAGGCATGTCGGAGCACTTGTTTATAATAACAACGAATAATGAGTAGCAACAAATAATAACAGACAATAACAAAAATTTTCAACTATTATATTTATGAGGTAATTGTTCATTACCGCCTGTTACTATTATTGGTTGATACTTCCAGCTATTATATACATATAGTTATCTATAACTACTAATTATAACCTAATCTCATTTATTCTTTTGTACCATCATTTATTATTACGATTTATTATTTGCTAACTTCTTTTTCTTCTTCAGTATTTGTTCCGCCTCGTAGCGGGTCCGCTGTTCTGGTGTCACTACGTCACCTTTCCCGCCAATCCAGCGCTAGGTCAGAATGAACACCATAACCTTCAAGTCCATATGTAACATATCAGACAAGCTCTACTTCGGCCGCCCTCTAGGCCGCTTTCCTATTACCTAAAGTTAAGACCTACCTTGGCTGCTGTCTTCTTTTCCGCATAGAAAGTCGCCTATACTGGGTTGTCCCATAAGTCTCCGCCGTTTTTTCAACGATTCATTGCGGATTCCGCCGAGGTCTCTTGCATAGCGCTATGCGCTTTCGAAAGAGAATGACTTGCTCTGTCAGAACAAGAATTTCTTTTTCATCCCAAATTTTGTCAATTTTTAGCTCGTTAAAGAGAAAAGTGAAAAAGTGGCCATATGGACAATCGCTTCTCTCCGCTTAGGTTTGGAATTTTTCGCGCAATTTTTTATAGCGTTTGGAAGACAATGTATTGTACTACAAGAATGCGCGTTGGTGTCATTTGTCCTTTATTGATTTTTAGGTCATCAAATTGCCGGAAGTGCTCATCCTTGTCGACTTGGCACTCTGTTTTGATGAAAATTAGAAAAATTTAAATGGTCGAAAAACGAATAATATATTCTGGTAGAACAAGACATCCACGTTCGAGTGTCATATAAATAAGCTGAGCAAGACAGAATGAGCAAGGCGAAAAAGTTGTTGGTGAAGATGATTTTTCTCTTTTTGGAATTTTGTTGATATTCGACAGAAATCAACATGAGCCAATAAACGCCAATAACGCAACAAAAATTCTTATGGAACAATACATTCTCTTTCGAACGACATATAACATCGAGCAAAAAAGTCCTACTACAGAGCGGAGCTGTCGGTAAAATTAAATCTTCTCCTTCGATGTCTCGAATTGATCACCTAAAAATCAAAAAAGGCAAAAGAGCAAATATCCCCAACGCGTATTCTTGTAGCACAAAACATTGCATTCCAAATGCTGTAGAAAAGTGCGCAAAAATTCTAAACATAAGCGGAGAGAAGCGACTGCGTAGATGGCAACTTTTTCACTTTTCATCTTAACTCCTAAAAATTGACAAAAAAAGAAAATAAAACACGCTCTGATAGAACAAATCATTCTCTTTCGAAAGCCGCATAGCGCTATGCAAGAGACCGCCGGCGAAATCTGCAATGAATCGTTGAAAAACAGCGGGACTTATGGGACAACCTAATATTACGTAAGCGAGCTTGGCGCAACTAGTCAGCTATCGATGTAACACCAATCATCTGCCAAATAGCATCGCTTCGGATGCAGTCCATGCGCGTGACTCCAGCCATCCAGCGCAGCATCTTCGCCTCCATGATGCTGAGGCGAGTTTCGGCTTCCTTAGTCGCAGGCCAACACTCAGCGCCGTACGTTACTATTGACAGGACGACTGCTCTGTAGATCTTCGACTTCAGGTGCCCTGATATCTTCCTATCGTAGAGCACGCCAGTGAACCAGCACCACATAGAACAAGCTGCACTCACGCGTGAATTCACTTCAACCATAAGTTTGCCGTCAGACTATTGCTGATCTCAGGTGCTTAAAGACCGAAGTGCGTGGGAGTTCGATGTCATTAAACTTGGAACCGGACTAGGTAGCGTTGGTTTTTAGATTTCCGGTCTTCTTCACGTTCAGTTTGCGTCCAAACCGCTCACCAAGCTTGCACCTTTCGTTCGAGTTCACCTTTATCTTCGCTAGCGAGCATTACGTTATTAGCATAAAACAACATAAAAGGGACGAGCTTATGAAGATATCGTGCGATGGCATCCATGACGACGTCAGAGAAGCGAGGATGTGCAGAACCCTGGTATATCGTGAAAGAGATTGGAAACTGCTTCGAGGTTGCAGCTGCAGCTTGAACTCGACTCTTTGAACCAGGCTAGAGGATTCGCACCCACTCTATGGGCTCTTCAGACACTCTTCATTATGGCGAGTCGTAGCAAGTTGGTACAGATACTGCTCACCATCGCGTGATGGGCCTCTCGTTGACACTGCCAAGTGGAGCCGTTCTAGAGAATTCCGTTATATCGGAGGTGATCTATCCGAGGAAGGAACTGTGGGCCAGGCGGATAGAGGGCGCATAAATGCAGCATGGCTCAAACGGAGAGACTTAAATGCCACCGCGGGTTCCTCAGGACGCAAGCTATTTAGAACAGTCGTGAGGTCTGCTCTTCTCAACGGTAATAAGTGCTGGGCTACAGGTAGAGCACAGGAGCAGGCTGCCCACACTTTGGTGAAGTCCTGCTTACACTGTTCAGAGCACTTGACGTCTGAAGTGGTGCCTGAGTTCTAAAACGTGAACCATTTCTCAGTGATGCTGCAAACTCAGCAGACGAAGGAGAACAGGCACTTGCGCGTTTAAATATGTCGATAGCGTTAACAAGATGCCTACACAATCAGCAACAACAAATTGCTTCTTGATTTCCCCACAGTTGCTGATGTGGTCGCTCGTCCTTTTGCTGTTGATAGAATTATTGCTCAGTGCACACATCTTCTAGAGGTTATTACTATACCATCCTTGTTCTCCCACTTCAAACCGACATTTACACAACGAATGTAATGCAAACAATATTCTTATGGGTACCTCGTTCACCAGCTGAGATGGGCGCTCATGCGGTCGCGCAATGACCACCGAGTACTGTGGGAAAACTCGTCCAATCCTTGGCGGACAACTCATTGCTACCCTTGGCTATTTAGTCGCCAATGGAAAAGGTGGAAGGACGTCATCAAAAAAATCTGCAAAGTCGGCGCAATGCGAGGCGGCGCGCTTGATAAGATGAGGTGGAGACGGATCAGAATTAAGAACAGCGGACCGTGCGACTGCTAACGCTCCCACTGACATCAGTCGTTATACGCAAGGTGTCGTATGTGTGTTTGGCTTTTCGTAGGATACATTGTGATGCCATATGCCCAGCGGTAGTCTTGAGCATTGATGACGTCACATGGAACGAATTATCCAGCGGTAGTCGCGAAACGCCTCCGATATGTCGTCCGGACACGTGAGGCACGACTAGAGTCGTGCAGACAATCTGGCGACGTACGTCGATTCAGCCCTCGCGATTTTTCGCTGAAAAAGGGGGCTGATGGTTCAGCGGTTTTTCCCGCAGCTCTCATAGAATATAGTGGCATTAAGGCAGGATTTCCAGAAGCCAATATTGTCGACCGACAGAGCAAAGTCGATCGATTTTATCGATTTTTTTCTAGATTAGACACTGCGAAGTGGGAATGTACTTTTAGGATCTGGGGCGAAGCCCCTCACCACATATTTGGTAGCTAGTAGTTCGCTGAATGTCTGGTACAAATAGATATTAAATAATGCTTCGCCTGCAGTTCTACAGGCGCAGTACAACTATTATACAAAGAAAAGTATAATAACAGCGATGGTGTTCTAAGTTCGCTTCTACTAAAAGGCTTCGACAAGCCAAAGATACAGTGGTCAACGGTGGTGCTTTCAGGAATAGACCTTTCAGATAATAATCAAAGGAGGTCTTGTCGACAGAGAATTTATGAGACAACTGGAACACGGCAAAAATTATTCAGTTAATGGAACTATTTTTGTCACTGGATTGAACGGTAAGTGGTTGTGCTAATATAGGAAGTTTTTATGATAGATAATTAATTACAAGGGTCTCATCAAAGTGCATTGCATATTCAAGCTTGGGTGTTTTATCTCCCTTTTATGCAATTTATTATTAATTCGGAATGACATGTATAGTGAAGACCATAAGCACGGATTTGCGGAATTTCTGTATCCGTATTCCGAATTCCGGTTTTTGGCCGTTTTTTCTCCTTCCATTCCCTTCCGTGTTCCGCCCTGTTTTGGGCCGGAAGGCAGAACGGAAATGGTGACTCATCACTCATTGATTGTTTTGCATGCCCTCATTTACCTCTTGAGCTTAAACGAAAAGCTGAAGAAGGAGGTCAACTGTGTATCGCCCTTTTTGTGATTGCGTTGCTTTCAAGCCTGATGTCGGAACAGTGTGATAACGAAATTAGATTCTTTTTCTTCTCCTAAAACGATGTATTGCCGAATAATATAAAGCCAGATGTTCTCAGGTCTATCTTGCAACACCAATTCTAGAGTAGGGTTTTATGAGCATTCTTAGGTTGCTAGCCTTGCTTTCCATAACGGACATTTTATCTATTGTAGTCGGAGGACGGTATGCGGTGTCTTTCTTCTCTACCCCCTCCTTTGTGTTTGTTCCAGAGCTTCAGCTGCTGCCAAAGGATACTATGGTACCCTTAGAAACTTAGAGAGTGGGCGTCGCCAAAAGTTCACAAAACTTTGCAAAAATACTTCGGAAGCAAAATCTCACTAATTTAGGAAACCTCAAACTTCACGTGGAAAAATCCAAAAATTCATAAAAGTTGACGAGAATAAAACAGTATTTTCACACAAATGTCAATTATTAGTGTTCCTGCTGTTCTTCTTCCTCTGAAAAGTAAAGAATAACATGAGTGTGTGTATAAATGCAGATATATTTATTTAGCTTATAGCAAGTGAATCGATCACTTTTTAACCTACTGGTGCACGATGTTTCTGAAAGTGTAGTAGTTATAAGTAGTTAACGCATGTAGAAATGTGAATGTGAACTTTCGATAAGACAACATGAGACCTACAGAACTATTCCCAACGCAGATTTCAGTGAACTTCTCCACGCATCACGTGAAGCCTGCCTTTCGAGCTGCTTAACAGTACTATCCTTATTTGTTAGGCCAAGATTCATCCAGAACCTGTAATTTGGTTTTCCGTGGCGAAGACACAGTAATTAGTAAAATTGAAATTTGTCCAAAGCCTTCAGTTATTGCTCCGTGATGTGAGCGCCCTAGGGTTCAATCTTGAGAAATTATGGGGTGCGGTGGAGTGGCAGAGCAGTACAGAACCAGTACAGTACGTACAGAAGCACACTATGCAGAGAATAGCAAAAAAAAAGCAAAAACCAGTCCGAGACGTTGGCGTCCGGCAACCGAGCGCACGCTAATCAGCCAAGAACTTTACTTCAGGCCGCCATCGCGCACTGACTGCGTACGCACGCACGCGCATTGGAGCCAGTTGCCGCTCCTCCAGGAGCTGCAGATGCATCATTGCTGCCTCAGACATTCGCGTTCCACTACTGGTGCCCGATAGCACCACTAACGAGCCGAAAAAGGCCTTGCAGCATAACAAAACAGCGCATTGTGTTGCAAGGTGTGTGCGAACGATACGCTTTGCAGCACAATAGCACAACTGATGCACGCTCTGCACAGCAATAACATCACTGCACGCTGCAGCACGTGTATTGCGCTGCAAGGCCTTTTTCGGCTCATTAGTGCTTCGAGCACTAGTAGTGGTGCGCAAACCTCTGAGTACGTATTATAAATTGCTAAATCTCTGCATCTTACTCGTCAGCTGGATTCATTGCGTATACAGTACAGGGTACCTGAAAAGTAATGACGCACCAAACGTAAACGTTAGAAGTAACAAGTCATTATAAAATTTAACAATTTTATACCCAAAATGACAACAATGATCTAGCGAACAGAATAGGATCACTTGTATATTATACCGGCTTCTTTGCTGCGAATGCAGGAGCGAAGACGCCGAGGAAAGGCATCGACAGTGCGCCGCAAGTGGTCCACGTCGATTTCGTTCTATGGTCGACCTTCAGTGACTTGATACTTTTGTTCATTCAACCTGTAAAAGTGTTACATACTCATCAAGGACTTCGAAAGTGCTAATTCTGGCGGAAGACTCGCTGCGAGGAAGGCGCATCCGACCGGTATCATGGCTTGTGCATTCATCACAAGCGTCTCTCGTTTTCGTGGATACAGGAGTGAAGAAAAATCAATAGAACTATCTGTATTGATGTTCTAAAGAAGCAACTGGTTCCTCGGCTCGAACCGGCCTCGAGATAAGCCGTATGTATTCCAGCAGGATTAGACTCCTACGCAGAGTCGAGGATTGTTCAGGACCGGTGCCGCGCCAATTTAAAGGACTTCATTCCGGCAGAGGAATGACCTCTGTATAGACCGGATTCGAATCCACCGAATTACTCTATATGGGAAGTTTTGGAGAACAAGGCTTGCGCTACTTCCCGCAAAACTATGAAGTCAGTGGAGGATGATCTGGTCAAAGCATGGAACGAAATCGACGTGGACTACTTGCGGCGCACCGTCGATGCCTTTCCTCGGAGTCTTTGCCGCTGCAATCGCAGCAAAGAGGCCCATATAAAATTCAAGTGATTCTTTTCTGTTCGCTATATCATTGTTGACATTCTGTATATGAACTTGTTAAATTTTATAATGTCTTGTTATTTCTAACGTTTACGTTTACTACGTCAATACTTTTTGCGCACCCTGTTCTTTCTTTCTATTAGGTTGGCAACTAATTTCGTGGACTCTCAAGAATCCTCAGCGAAACTTTTTATTAACAAATAACTAATGACAATTTTTAATTAAAATAAGATCTCTCGGAACGCAGAAGTGCTTCTCATATATCAGGTAGCTGGTCTATCCCACGGCCATAGAGTTATTGTGCTTTTAAGGCCAAGAATCTTTGGAGGTGCATTTTGACCCGGTCCACATTATTAAGTCGTCTTCCAACCAAGAAGTACTGCACTGAACTAAAGATGTGGTGGTCACTCGGCGCAATGTCTGGGCTGTAGGGTGGATGAGTGTGACGCTCCCAGTCAAGGTCTTCTATTTTTTGAGGCGTCCGGTTCGCTACGTTCCCTCCGTTTGGTGGTGTCAAGAAGGTATTATCTTCTGGGAGCTCATCAAGAACGGTTCCAGCATTAATGCTGTAATCTACTCTTCTCAACCTGGCCGCGCGCAGGCTGAAGTGCGCTGGAATCGGTTCAGACAGATTTTCAGGAGCGGAATTATTTATCAGCAAGATAACGCCAGATCACACGTTACGAATCGGGAGCTTCAAAAAATCGAAGACCTTAGCTGGGAGCGTCTAACTCACCCACCTTACAGCACAGGCCGTGCGCCAAATGACTAGCACCTTTACAGCACGCTGCGGCACTTCTTGGTTGGAGGACGACTTATTAATGTGGACCATGTCAAGACACACCTTCAAGGATTCTTGGCTGTAAAAGCACAAGAATTCTACAGCTGTGGGAAGGGCCAGGTAGCTGATAAATGGGAAGCAGTCCCACGTTCCAACAGATCTTACTTTGGTTGAAAACTGTTGTTTGTTATTTGTTTATGAACACTTTTGTTGAAGGCACTTGAGAGTCCACGAAATTAGTTGCCAACTTAATATTTACAGGAAGATTTTGCATAAACTTCGATTTGTTACACTAGTAATGATTTAAAAGACATTTTAGTAATGATACTATTTTTTATTGTCATATGTTGGTTTGAAAGGGCTGCACGCTGCCTTGACTGTTTCTTGAGCTTGTTATTAGCAACTCAGTTATTACTAACTTATCGACATATTTATGAAAAGTTAAATGAAATAGTGAGATTTGACTCATTTTCGTCTCCGTGCTTCCTGTTCCGGTTTTTGTCCATTTCTGTGCTCTTCCGCTCCGTATTTGTTCCGCTTTTCCCGAAAAAATATCCGCACATCCCTAATCACGAGTCTGGTTTTTGAGCGGAATAGAACCAAAAACTGCCCCGCGCCGCTTTCCTATAACTCTCCTCAATTGAGCCTATTCAAAATACAAAAGTTACCAGTTACCGAGTCCAATGTGGACGATCTATCCAATGATGTAGGTACCATTCAACGGTTTTAGAAAAGGTTTAATTTTCATAAAACCTGTACCCTCTCTGTGCAATTACATCGACCAATAGGCGGAGGGTCGCCACCGACAGGTTTTATTGATCACCAAAACTATGCCCTTCTAACAAGGAAAGCGTCTAAAGCGTATGACTGAACGGGGGGAGCGAGTCATATAGGGAGAATCCTCATTCCTCAATTAGTATGAAAATGCGTTCATTTTTTGCCAAGTCGTTAAACCCAAGTAGGGGTCCTTGAAGTCACACCCAATGATTTATCCACTAGTAGTAGGCAAACAAATCTCAATGATATCATCATTGTGTATCTATAATATTCCCAGTTTAAACGAGAATTCCTGGTAGGAGTCAAGGTTGCAAGATTCTATTAATTTTTATGGGAAAAAAACGGAAGATATAGGTCGTTGCAAAACTAAAGGTCCACTTCATAAAAATCCAACTCAGTACAAAAATAGTTACAGACAAAATACGATTAGTACTTTGCTGCCTCGTCTTTTTTGTGAATATTGCCGAGAATTCTATTTGTCTAGCATACTGTTGCTAAATAGTGCAATACCGGCTGTATCGTTTGCCTTTGGGCAGAAAGAGTCCAAAATCTCCTTTTCGGCCGCATTCACATAGCGCTCTTCAAATTACATGCTTTGAAAAATAAATCCGATATTTGGGATCAGCATCGAATGATCTATTGGATAAAATGAAAAACGCTAAGTAAATTTTTAAAGTTTTGATTTGATGAGTCATACTTTCTGATCGGCGCGGCAGACCTCCCGCGAGATAACTAAGCCCAAAGTTCACATTCTGACTATAGCTCATCGAGTCAACATTTTAACATTTACTGTGCGTCTTCCAATTCATCGAATAGACTATTCGATACTCGTCCCAAATATCGGAAGCCCACAGTATGATGTTTTGTTCGCTACTAAGAAGCGGCGGAAAAGGCGTTTTTTGTGCTGTTTCCACCCAAAGACCAAAAGATGGCCGGTAGTGTATGGCGTCCTTCAGAGCCGAAACCGAACAGTAAGTGGTTCTATTTTTGAACTCACAAGCTCTCTGTAGGGTTAGTGCCTGGAAAACACTCCAGAGACCAGAACCCACTAGCATTCAGCCAATATGTAGTGGACTGTGATACGTCCATGGATGCTTATATATCTGTATCTGCATCATATCTGAAAACGAGGTTAAGCCTACGAAATATTCTTGGATATGGCAGCAAATGATCGCTCAGCAACTCCTGATAGTCCTCGCTCTTCATCTTATTAGAGATGGACTAGACGACACAACAGGTCCTATCCAAAAACGAAGCCGAAGCCATCGAACTTCCACCGCTAATGTTGCTGCTGGACAACAATCGTTCCTTTCTCCTTAAGACTCCTGT
This sequence comes from Heligmosomoides polygyrus bakeri, assembly GCA_947359475.1. Lineage (NCBI taxonomy): Eukaryota > Metazoa > Nematoda > Chromadorea > Rhabditida > Heligmosomidae > Heligmosomoides > Heligmosomoides polygyrus. Next base: position 75,777,571 of record OX375868.1, read on the forward strand.
AGTATCTATCCATCCGGCCCGTCAAGCTTCCACTTCTTCTGGTCGGAAAATACCACCTCATAATTAAAATGTAAAATAATTCCTTGCATACTAAGCTTGCTGTAGAGGGATCTCACCATTCTTTCCAACCCGAGCTCGTCCCAAAGGGATTCAGTAATGCCATCCTTTATCCTCTACTCTTTATCTTGCACAGGAAATCCTGCCAAGGATTCTCATATAGAGGTTTTCTCCGGTAGGGAACACGTTGGAAACAATACATGGGTCTTTACAGTGGGTTTTCTGGCTGCTAATAGATGAGCTATGGGTGGACTATAATTTTGCGCCAATGTATATCCCATCTTCACATCGAACTCGACACTTCGAATTAAACTATACACTTTTCTAATGGTAAGCAAAATTGATGCTTTTGAAATCAAACTAAACATCTTCCAAATCAAAACGAGCTTCTTTCACATTACACAAGAGTCTCTCCAAGAAAGTTAAAACACTGTTTTGTCTAAAGAAAATGTTCATGGGGTTTAGTTTGATTTCAGAGGCGTCAAGTTTGATTAGAAAAGTGCAACTTGAAGTGAAATTGGTATATTGCCTCCATCAAATTCTTGAAAATGTGCCAGTATCGGATAACAATCCTCAGATGTGCGAAACATACCGGTCCAAATGATTGACAACACTATCAGTGTGCACTGGATGCTATGCTGCTGTGGTCGAAAATAATAATCGTATTACAACCACCTTAAGCTCCATGAAGGATGAGTAAAGGGACTGATTTCCACCCCAGCATCAAGAATTTTTCAATTGCTTTTCTTTTGCTCGTCAAGATCTGGCGCTTCGTCAAGACTGAAGTTAAATCAGATTTCTGCAAAGAATACAAATCGCTAAATGAAAAACCATGAAGAGCTCCCTAATTTTTGAAGTTCTTATTAAAATTAACGATGGAAAAACTTGAAATAATTACGGGACCAGTCGTAAGCTTGTTTGTACGAACGTCTCGGTGTTTCTGGGTTTCCTAGACTGCATTCTTTCTCCTATTCCCTTTCGATTCTCACTTTAGATTTGCATCGCTGAAATGGTTAATTGCAGCTGCGGACATCGATGAGGATACTTTGTCGAGATTGGTGAACATTAGACACATCAAAGACGGAAGTCTAGTATTCTGCTATAACATAAACTTCATAAATCTGCGTGTGTTCAAAGGATTGCAGACTATTAATCATACTGGAGTGAAGTGTAAGTCTGTCTACCTGTTGTATCTAACTGATATGGGATATCAAGATTAATGAGCAGAAATTTACGTATTCATGTTCCGAATTCCGGTTTTCGCGCATTTTTGACCTTCCGTCCCGTTCTGTGTTCCACTTTTTTGAGCCGGAAGATGCAGTAAAAAAGTTGACTTATCAGCGTTGATTGTGTTGACTGCTATTCATCTCATGAGTTTAAACGAGAGTCAGAGGAAAGAAATCAGCCATGCATCGCCTTTTTTGCTATTGTATGCTTTCAAACCGGTCACCGGTGATGCATCTTGGTGTCGAAACAGTGTCATAAAAAATGGGACTCTTAGGGAAACAGGGTATAAGATATTAGATATCGCCACCACTTATATAATACCGCTCCTAATTCGTGAACAGTCGACGCTTTGTGACAGATTTTCCCGTCGCGAACGGTCGCAGTGCCATAATTTTGTTTAAATTCAATGATATGAAAATCAAATTGCAACATTAGATTCACCTCACCTTTACCAATCCAACTACCTGCATAAGCTGTGGATTTGACCTAGTTGTGGAGCTCGTCCTCTCAAACGTCCGCTAATTGATTTACGACCCCTCCGCGACACACCGACACATCACCGTATAATCGATTGTGGCAAAGTTACAAGAGTCGTGGTGTTCCACGACACTCCGGCGCGCGGAGACAGACAAACTCATCGAGGAGAACATAGTAAACGAAGTTGATAAAACAAGCGATTGCTGATTTACCGAAATCTGTCCCAATACTAACTTGGTGCACCAATCAACCGTCAATCTAATTTATCACGATAGTGCAACAAACTAACACGAAACTAACACGAGGCCAGGTGGGCTTCAGAGGCTCGGTTGCAACAACCGATTCGGACATCTGCTCGCACCTGACCCACTCATCGTAGCAGCAGGTCTGACCACAGATACGTCGGCACTTCGAATCAATAGAAGTAGGACAGCGCAGCAAAAGACGCTTGGGATCTGACGAGTGGACGACGGCTTGTCGACGCGAATATGGCAGAGGGTGGATGACGACGCTGCTAAGGCGAGGCGACAGGAGCATAGTCGGCGAGCTGGAGTTGGGGGTAGATGGCGATGACGAAGCAGAGAGGTAGACGGGTGATGACAAAGTAGAGCGGCAGACGACTGTGGTGCCGGGGGAGGCGGAGAGTGCGCTGGTGGAAAGTGAACACCAACGCATTCTCCGCTGACGGCTAGCCGAACTAAGAACTTTCGTCTTTTTAGCGAAGCATTCGCTTGAGATAGCTTGCTGGGACATAGCAATACGTTGTGCTCCCGTCCGCAATATGTGCAAAGGATGCCGCAGTCCTCGCTATGGCGAGGCTGTAAGCATCTGTTGCAAAGGCCGAGGTTGTGGGCCTGGACTGCGCGAGAGACGGCATCCAGGTAGCGGCAGCATCTGCCAGTTGGATGGCAGTCTTTGTTATCGTTGATCGTGCAGAATATGCAGTTCGAACCTCGGTTATGTCCGTTCCAAGAGTAGGTCAATTTTTTTGTTGAGAGCCTCGGTTTGGCGAGCGAGTCCGTCAGGAGCGGTGTCGATCTTAGAAGCAAACGTGATGGCGAAGGAGTTCAACTACTCCTTTAGATCTCTGACGGCATCAGCGAGCGGTTCGAAGTGTAGTGCCATGTCCCCTTCGCCCATGGTCGGATGAAGATTGAGTTAATGAGAAGCCTTGACGCGTAAGTAGCGGCGATATTGTCAGGAATGTTATCAAAGAAGAAATGATCGTAGCATACAGAAACAAGCTTTGCTGTAACAATACACAGGAATCGCGTTTATTGTTGTGAGGCCACATGGTGACGTTAGAAGGTGGTGTAGGTAAATGTCGTTGTTAATGTCGGGCTGTCATTCTGGACTATACACAAGCGGTGAACGTATTAAGTGCTTCTACAACTGCGGAGTCGGCGGGAAGCGCTAGTCGTAGCAGCAAGCTAAAAATTTTGCATGAAAGTCGAATGGCTGTTATAAATACAACAGGATCTTCACCTCTGCGGGTGGTGAACCTCTGTGGGTTGCTTCTCTTCACCTCTGCGGGTGGTGAACCTCTGTGGATTGCTCGTCCTATAGTAGACACTGCGAAGTTTACCGAGTTTGAAGTGTCGACCTGGGGCCGAATTCATCAAAGTTACTGCAGTAACTTTAGCGAAGAATTGTAAGCGAAGGCTCAGATAACGCGGCTTATCGCTCACCATATCGCTTGATAGGCCGCGTTATCTGAGCTTTCGCTTACAATTCTCCGTTAAAGTTACTGCAGTAACTTTGATGAATCCGGCCCCTGTTCATACTATGACATGGATTCTTCGAAGTTCAGCCTTCTATTCATAGTTAGCAGCGAGTATCACGAAGGAGCTAGCTCATTTATCATGAGAGGTTGAATGCCCTCTTTCATAGTTTTATACAGGTCCAGCAATTGTTAGCCAATTTCAAGTTGTTAAGCCTCAAAATTAGAAATGTCGTCTCTCGAATGGATTTTTATGTTTTCAAGCTTTTTTTAATTGTAGATACAAGCATGAGATTGGGCTTCTCCCTAATTTGCAAAGAGTTAGCGCAACTAGCTATCTGCAAAGAGTTTGCAGTTTTTGTGCTGGCATTACTGCCTGTACCTTCTTTAGCTCCTTTCTTACAGCATAAATTCACTATTTTTTTGATTTTTATTGATTCACTGCGTGCTCTCCGTACACCATAACGTGACCAGATTCGAAATAGTCATAATTTTAACTTTTTTCCCCTCGATCGAGCCCGCGCCAGTGGCTACTCGACCTGAGCCAGAGCTCGCTCGACGGTTTGCCTCCATGTCTTTTCCGCACCTGCATGCGAAAGCCAGCAGTGTTGGGCCTTCACCCGAGTACAGTACCGCGCATGTCTTTTGGTCAATTCCCGAAGAAGCCGCTTTAAAGCGTTCCAAAGCGGCTTTTTAAATTAACTTTCTTTAAAATCAAGCACTTGTAAAAAGAAACATATATTTGAGCTCAGCATGCCAAGCTCTATTTTCTGGCATAGAAATCAATAGAGTTGAACAATGCATATAGGCCGGACATAATCAATCGAGTGCGCCTGTAGAGTGACAGTTTGGGGAATTTTATGGAAATTCCAAACGCCATACTCAGAAATTGCCTTAAGACTGTCCAGCTTGCCTTTGGAGTGCGCCGTAAGCAATACATATAGAATCGCACCTATCAATCGAGTGGGCGCGACCACTCGCAAACTGCACGCGCGAGTGTGTTCGGAGCGCAGTAACTCTGTCGAGATCGGATCTTTCCGGCTGCGGCTCGTGGATTTTGTAGGCAGTACAAAGCTTCAATAGCGCGAAAGTGCAGCTTTATAGCTTATAAACAAGCGAAATTATAGCGGCGCGAAAATGCAGGTTAGCCGTGTGTGACACGATTTTTTCCGATTCAGTCGACCCCTGCAGGAAGACGCGACGTGCTAACGGCATGCAAACGCGTATGCTAGCAGAACACTGAAGGCACTTTACAATGACCTGCTCACAACTCCTCAGCTGCCTGAATTGCCTTGGCCTCATCTGCCAGTTTAGAGCGGCGTAAGATAGCGGTTAGAGTTTCTTGCACTCTTACTCACCCAGATTTAAGCTTTCAACTCTCGCAATGGAACCGTTTTCTTCAGCTCGAAGAGCTCTATCGAATGGTGTCACCTTTGACCAATTCTGGAAAAAGCGATTTTTTTTGACAATTTCCCATCGAGGACGTGGGCCGAGCCTGCGCGGACGATGACGTCATAGAAAATCGATATTTTCGAAATTGGCCAAATTTTCTCGACCAAAATCATCTCGGGGTTATGTTGTGCGTTGATTACGAGTTCGACGTCCGTTTTTGAAAATTTCGCCGATTTCGGTAAATTTTGGATTTTCTTCTGGATAGCTGATGATGGTCGTGTCAGGGTCATCGATTTGCTCAAACTTCATCTAAGGGCAGGGGTTATTCGGGGTGTCTAACACGATGAAGAAGTCCATTTGGCTGATTATGGCAGAAGACATCCATACTGATGACCCATTCGATAAAACTTTTCGTGCTGAACCTAACGGTGTTGTTGCGATTGTCGAAAACTCAAATATGGGCGAGTAAGGGCGCAGGAATCTTCAACGCTAAGTCCACCGCCCTAAAATGGCTGCTGGGGCTAAGGCGATTTAGGCAGCTGAG